>MQRK01020820.1:0-15435 GCA_001938485.1 Girardia tigrina | reverse complement strand
AAATATCTTAAAATTAAAAATGTCAAGAAAACAAAAATATTAAATATTTATTTATAAATAAAAATATTTTTAAGCAATTTTAAATATTGATTTTGAATATAAAGTTTAAATAATTTTTTTGAAATAAATTTTCAGGATTTTAAAAATTAAATCGAAAAGAATTTAATGGATTAATTTGGGTCGAGATAATTAAATTAAATTACAGGAAAATTTGTTTTAGAAATGTGAATTGTTATAGTAATAAATTTTGGTGTTTAAAAAAAATGAATTCTAATATAGACGTGGCAACCACTTCTCACAATTGTAATTGTTAATTTATTTCTTTTAAATTTTCAAATTAAAAAAAATAATAAACTATTTTGGCGAAACTTTAACTAACCCCTTCATAAAAATATTTACTCTGTCTTTAAATTTTATTTCATGTTTTTACAAAACTTTAATAAAAAATAATTTTTTTGTTTTGAACAATTCTTTAACTGTTAATTATTATTATTATCGATTTAACATTGATATATTTGATAAGTTATAAAAAAAATTCGTTAGAAGAATGAATTATAGCGATAAAGCTTTCTAAAATTTTTATTTTCTTTCTAGGGATACTTGATCAACAATATTGTGTATAGAACACATGTTTAATGCTTATCTGTTTCAAATCGAGAGTTAAAAAAGAAAAAATTTCTTAATACATATTTGTAAAATTTTATTTTCTTACATTAAATTAATTTTTTTAGTTTAAAATTTAAAAATGAATAAATAAATTTTAATTAAACGAAAACAGATTTTTTATTTGGTTTAAATATAAATTATAGAGTTGAAACAAAGTCTAAAGACAAAAAATTTAAGGAAGGTTAAATTTTCTACTATTGTAATTATGATAGATTTCAATAAAATATTTATCAATAAAAAATATTATAATTTCTCTACCTAATCTATAAATTTATTAAATTTGAAATTAAAATGATTGATTAATCAATAAGAAAATATCTCTACATTTATAATGTTTGTTTTCTGTTGTTTTAATTTTCAATATAAACAAACATTTTTGTTTATTAAAAATTATTTTTTGATTTTTACCAAGAACTTGAACTATGTTATCCAAATTAAAAGGATTTCGTAAGAACATACAGGACGTCAAGGATGGAAAAACAACACACATTGAGGCAATCAATAAAGATCTGAACGAGATTCCAGATTTACAGGATCTCGGTATTTACAACTGAACAATTTCGATAATTTCTAAAGATATTTTCTAAAGGTTCATTATCCAATTTACGCAGTTTGACATTGTCCCACAATAAAATTGAAGACGTTCCCGACAACATTGCCGTTTTAACGAGCTTGGAACACTTGAATCTATTCAATAATTACATTCAAGTATTTATCGATCAATCAATATTTAATTATTTTTGCATTAGTCAATCGATCCGAAAATTAATTTACTCAGCACTTTAAAATGTTTAAATTTGGGGTAATAATTAGTGGCATAAATTAATTTTAATGATCGGTTATTAATCATCTATCTCCAGAATGAATAGAATATCGGTTCTGCCACGCGGCTTCGGAGCTTTCTCGTCTCTGGAGATTCTCGATCTGTCCTACAATAATCTCACCGAGAAGAGTCTTTCTGATAACTTCTTCAATTTAGGTAAATAACAAATTGTGTCGTTTAGTTATTGAATTAGGATTTCGTTTCTCATCTAGTAACATTACGGGCGTTATACTTGTCGGACAATGACTTCGAGACTCTTCCACCAGAGATTGGGAAATTGGAGAATTTGGAAATTGTAATTTTGAGTGAATTTTTGTTGATCTTATTAGTTACCTTTACTGATTAAAATACGAATCGAACACTTCACTTATAATATCGTATAAAATAATAACAAAACCTAAAATCCAACTTGATGAATATGAGATTTCTTTACTTTAATGAAATAGTAACAACGTAAATAAAATTCAATTACAACAGAATGTATTGTGAGGAATATGCGGTGTGTAATTGTGTTTTGTACTGTTTGCATGTTTAAATGTTGTATGTTGATTTGGGATTGTGCCTCTCCTAATCAGATGGATGATCGATATTTTAATTCTTATAATCCGAAACTAATTTATTTAAAGTTAGATTTATTATTCAAATTTTTAGTTTTTATTAATGTAACTTTTAAATAATTTTATTTTTGTAAATTTTTAAATAATTAAAATCAAATTAATGTTTAAAAATGACTAAAGAAATATTTTATTTCAGTCAATAAAATTTAAATTAAATATTTTTAAATAAAATAATTTTCTCCAGTATAGTTCAGATTGTAATGAGAGATATTGAAAATTGAATGATGGATTTAAGTGAAAGCAATACTATTGATCATCATAAAGATGATAAGAAATGTGAATGTAATAAATGTTCTATCAAATTTGTGAGTTCTCTTAACAATTATGACAAACGAGTTTCATAATACTAACTAGTGATAGTCACAGTAAATAAATAATAAACGCATAAATTTCACAGTATTTGATATAATGCAGTCTCGCGTCTGCAGTCGGCAAGTAAGTCTTTGTTAGTCAGAATTTTAATTTCTGCCTTTCATGAAGATATTGGTTTTCATTATTGATAATATGCATTTGAATTTTATAATTTTATTACATTATTACTAAGTTGCTAAAGGGGGCTGGAAATTACAAATAGCTGCCTCCCACTCTGTTCCCTTTCTTTTTTCTTTTCATCATTCTTTTATTTTCTTTTAACATTATTAAGAACACCAACATTCGAATTGTCTTTGGGACAACTCTCAACCAAGCTTTCATAATTTGACATCGTTCTAAATTGATAATTTTTGTTGATGTCTTGTTAATAAACTAATTCGAACTAATTTTCATTTTAAATTATTTTCAGGTTTTAATTTTAAAGTTCTACTTTTATAATTTCGGTAATTTATTTAATTTTAATAATGATTTTATTTAAAGAAAAATTATTTATTTAATCAATTTAAAAATTATTTACTTTATTTAAATTTTTGATATTAAATTTTGAAACGATTTAATATTTTTAAAGTTTTTCAAATATCTTATACTGTAATTTAAAATGCAAATTATACTCGAATAATTATTTATCGTGAACATCCAAATTATCAATTTTCCATCTGGGTGGGAGAAACACATTTCCAAATACTAAACTCAACATACACAATTTAAAATATTCCTCACAAACATGAATTCTTACTATTTCCAATTATTAATGTCTTCTTCCTCATATTCCATCTCCAAAGGGAAAAAGACAAAAATGATAGAAAAATATAAACTTACATATAAAAAAATGTACATACACTAGGGGGCACATTATTATAACCACCTGATATTTTCAAGTTTTTTGGGTTTTCTCATTATTTATAAGGTTATTAGCAAATGCAGTCAAAGTTTTGATACTTTCTGTGTTTGTTTCATCACCCCATCAGAAAATGTGACAACTTTTAAACCTTATACTGAAAAATTACCACAATTCCATTAGAAAATAATCAAAATATAAGAAAATCAAAAAGGTAAGAAATACATGTTTTATTCCAGAATGAAATTTAAATATGTACATACCTCATTACAAGTGTTTTATTGTTCATAGAATAAGTAAAGTTAGTTCAATAAATGATAAATTAAACAATTTAATATTTTTTTGTCCTCCTTTAGCGTTTACTACTGCCTGGAGACGTCTAGGCATGCTATAAATAGAGTTTTGAATCTTCTGCTGAAATTCATCATCATGAAACCAATTGCGGAGGACGCTCTAAATAAGCTGATCCTTTGTTGTATGAATAATATGGCCGAGTTTCTCCTTCATAATACCAAATATGTTTTCTATTGGGTTTAAGTCAGGAGAATTCCCATGCCAAAGAAGGACATTGACATGGTTGGTCTCCAAAATTGAGTCACCACCCTAGCCTGGTGGCATGGAGCTGAAAACACAGTTTTCAGTTGAACCAAAACATTACAGCAGTTGAGGCAGCATCCGTTCGCGCAAAACATTCATGCATTGATTTTTTTGCATCATACCATCGACAGTATGCGAACGTCCATGACCTTTTGAACTGATTGGTTGTGGCTGTCTACGTACAAATAAAGCACGCAATTATTTTTGTTTAATATTTTTTTTATTTTTAATAAAAACATCATTCTTTTGGTGTCTGACTATTTTTTATGAGCAGAATAAGATTTGAAATTTCAATTTAGTTCAATACATTCTGATAGAAATATTTCCGATTTTTTTTGAAATGATGATTTTTGTGATTTTTTTAAGTACAAGCACAATAAGATTTAAGAGAAAATTTCAACACCCTGTGACGACATCTTGCATTTATTCAAAAATTAAATGCGTTAAGAAAGGTTTATCTATTTATCAAGTATATGATTTACTTTACTTTTCAAATGCCAAAATAAAAAAAACATTCGAATCACTTAAAAATATTATAAATAGAATTTTAAGAGGACTATAATAACAATATTATAACTTATATAAAAGATAAGGTGGTTCAAAAATATAAACAATTTGAATCGGTTAGAATTAGGGCACAATCGGCATCCATTCAGAACATTTGCTCATTTATATAAATAAATCTTTAGGTAAAAAATTAGATAAAATAGAACTGCTAATAATTATAAACACATTATATTAAATATATAATATCCCTTTTATCTGTATTTTCTTTTTAAACGTCGGTCCTGTGATTGTTGACGTCTTTTTAATAAAATAAATATTTTTTTAATTTTATAAATAATATATTTTAGAATAAATTAAAGCAATCAACAAAGTAAAAAGGTCAATTTGTTTTACAATATTTTTTTTTAAATTTGTTTTTGATAATTTTTAAAACAAAAACATTCTTAAAAATGAAAATTTATTAAAATATTTTTTGAATATTTTCTAAAAATACAAATTGATAAATTAATAAATCGATAAATTATGCGACACCGGACATCGAGTTTCATATGGAACTTACTTGCTAGGTGCAGTATACATTACCGGCTGTAAGATTTATTTTATGTTGATAAAAAATATTTCACAAAATTTATTTTAAAATAATAAAAAAATATTTTTTTCTTGATGAGGGGAACAAGGAAGAGTTTCAAGGGTTTTTGATAAAAACCGAAATACTTATATATTTACAGTTATTTTTGTGCTTATTTTTTATTGTTACTCTAAATTATATAAAAAATATATACAAATTTAATATATACAAAATTATATAAATGAAAATGATTATTTTTATTCATAGTTAGCTTTAAGAGATAATGACCTGATTCGATTACCGAGTGAAATTGGAAAATTGACCCGTCTGAAAGAGTTACATTTACAGGGAAATCGATTGATGGTTTTACCTCCTGAACTCGGTATAAATTTTACTTCCTAATTTGTGAAAAAAATCTGATTTTTCCTTTTTAAGGAAATCTTGATTTGACTGATCCCAAACACGTAATGAAACTGGAACAAAATCCGTGGGTCACTCCAATTCAAGATCAGATTCAGTTAGGCATCAGTCATGTATTCGAATACATCAAATCTGAAACCTATAATTTGTGAGTTCATAATTCGATTAGTTCTAATTTAAACCTCTTCTCCAGTCTTTATAACAAGCATATGAATATGGACGTTCCTCTTCCTCCCAAAGCAGATAAATCCAAAAAAGTCAGTCGTAAAAGATGAAAGTGTGTTGCAATCGAAAGAACAGTCATTTATTTTTATGCATGGATATTCTAGTTTGTTTCAATTTTCTACTAATTTTATTCTGTTCCATCACATGGCAATTGATTTGGGCGATCGAGCTATAACTGGACCCATTAGAAATATTTATAATTTTATATTGGGAATTTTTATAATTACGGAATCATTGCTTTTGTTATATTTTCAATAAATAAATCATTTGGTCGATTTTGTGATACTTATTCGTTTGAAATTATGTTTTGTTTAAGCGATTATTTTTTATGTCACACGCCATCAGGTAAAGTTTATTTTCAAAACAATGTTTAATTGATAATATTTAAACAAAATATTTATCAAAAAAGTAAATATTAAATATTTCAAATAATTAAAATATCTAATATCCAACACTCCCACCAGATTCGTCCACAGAAGAATCTGAATACACAATGTAATCCTTTAGATAAGACGGTCTTCGTCTTTCTCTACTAGGCCTACTGTTCAATGATTGTTCCTCTGATGTTTGATTGTCTGATAGTGATGCAGTTTCCTCCATATTCATATAGTATGACTGGGAATTTTCAATCAAGTCAGGTTGTCTAGGTCGAACGCCTGCGATATGTCTTGGACCGCAAAATCCTTCGCAATTTACTAGATATTTCCTTTGATCTATTCTTTTCACGACAACACCCTTGGCCCATTGCTGTGTACACGGTGTACTGTTTTCCGGGTTTACCTACACTAATTGATTCTCAATATAATCTGGATTTCCACAAAACGGTTGCTTTTCACTTCTTCCAATTATATCTAACCTTATGGGCAAATTGCTATGCGGCGCCGAGTTTGGTGTTTCTTTTCCTTTAGATGGTGTGTTATTATACCACCATCATGTAACACGCGAAAAGTTTATTTTCAAAACACTGTTTAATTGATTATATTTAAACAAAATATTTATCAAAAAATCCTATATTAAATATTTTAAATAATCAAAATACCTAATATCCAACATTTTAAATACGTGTAATGGGCGATATTGTCAACGATCCAAATTGGACGGTGGACAGGAAACCGTGTCTCCACGATATTTTAGACTGAGAATAATTATTTTTCATTTTACATGTCGGTTGAAAGGTTCTTTTCATTTTATTGAGCAAAACAATGAGCGGAATTCCATCTCGTTTACGCAATTCAAATTTACAAGAGTCTTCACTAACACAGTCTTAGTATCGCTGGAAATTGTTAAATCGATTTTTACGGAATTATTTTTGTCATTAGAATCTTTTGTATTCTCAGAATCTTCAGAACAGGGTAACATATCGATATTTACAGAATTATTTGTGTCATCAGAATCTTTTATATTCTCAGTATTGTTTTCAAAATCATCGTCATTGATAATGGATGCCATGTTATTATTCAAGTTTGAATTTTTTTTTATTTTAAATTGAATTAAAGAATTCCCTTTAAAAAAAAACTTTTATTGACATGAAACACTTCCGATTCAAAATTGACACCGAAACATTATTTTAAATTAATAACTTTTTTAATTGTGAGAACAATTCACAGAAAAACTCCTCACACACACACAACAAATAGACATTCACCAATCATTACAAATTACATTCATCATATTAACATACATGCATGCAGATACAACTACAAACATACATATCACATTACACAACTTACTTACATGCAAATAAATTTCCATTAATAACAAATGAGGCTCACCATTAACAATCCACATTTTATTGCGATTACATAATTTTATATTATCGTGGATTGATTAAACATCAAATTAATCGATGAACAAAATTCATTTAATCGCCAATTAAAAAAAAATTGAATTGAAAGATAGAACTTCTAAATACTGAATTGAATTGTCGAATCGACTCGATCTATCGACACGATGATCGCCGTATCGATTATGTCGATCCTTGTCTCGGTCGGATTTGTGATTAGTGTTTTTGTCGGTGCGATCTCGATCTTTTTTACGCCAATGTGACATCTTTGTTGATGTTGTTGTTGTATTGATTAGTAATATTTATTTAATTATTTATTATTAATTATTTAATTTATTTATTTTCCTTTATTTAATTTAATTAATTTATTTAATTCTTTTAATTTATTTATTTAATTATATTTTTATTTATATACTAAAAAATGGCAAAAATGTTCGGTCAAATAGGCATTTCTCCGCTCCAGACGGTTTTATTCATTTTAAGTCAACTTTGATCACAAAAAATTTGATGTATTTTGTTTTAAATATTTCTCAATTATGTAACACTGTTAAAAGAAAAAATGAAACATGAAAATTAACAAAGGATTTAAAAAAATTTAACCCATTTACTGCCAAGGACGAGTATTCTCGTCTTTTGCAGCGTGTTAGGCGTTACCAAGACGAGTATACTTATATATAATATACAGGTTTTTGAATTTAAAAGTTTGGTGCCCATAAACATAAATATACAGAGATAAAAACTTGTCAAAAATACTGTATTAGAGGTTCTTGGAACATCGTCGAAATTATTACTATGAGATATTTCTGACATCAAAACTTTTATTATACCACATGTAAAAAATGTTTAAATCTAATATTTAAACAAACTTATTATTTTTTTTGAGAAACAATTTGTTTTATAAATCTTAAACCGATATAAATAAAAATACTTATAAATATTCATATTTGATTTTTTTCATTACTTTTATAAATCAATTTTAAATTACGATCGCATTTTAAAATATTTAATCGTTTCATTTAATTTTATTATTTTTTTTAAAATCGTTTCGCATAAAAGTTATACATTTTACTTTTTGTATTATATTAAAAACTCTCAAAAAATTATTATTAGCAATTTAATTTTAGTAATTTTATTTTTTCAAACGTTACATATTTAATTATATAAAAATTTTAATTTGTACATATTTAATATAACCTTCTTTCAAAAATTTTCATAGCATTTTTAATTCCTAACACACTACAAATAAAATTTATTGTAAAAATTATTGATCAATTACTAATTCAACAGAATAATCTTTCACAATTTTAAAATAAGCAAAAATCAACTTCCAAATATAAATGGCAATAGAAATAACTTCATATAATCTGAGCTTGACAGCGAATGGGTAACAACAGGTAACAAGAATAGGCAGCGAACAACATTAGTGGTAAAAAAAACTTTTTATGTCAAAGAAATAAGTAACATCGAGTATCAGAGTTGATATTGCCAAAACATTTAGTGAGTTCAATTTTTTCCTTAAAGTGATTAAGATTTAAACATCCAAGTTTAAAAAATATATTTATTTTATGTTTTTCTTTTATCCTTTCATTACATGAAAAATCATTTATTGATATATCACCATTTATAAGACAACAACTTATTTTCTAAATGAATTATATCCCTTTAACAAATCAATTCTTACCCGCTTTTATCGATTTGAGTATTTCAAAACTACTTGCTGCGTTGAAAGGAATTTATCAATTATGTACTGTTATTCGTATCTCATTCCATCCTTTTGAAGTCTATGTGGATCAACCTTTACTTAAACCTCCTCTCACACTTCAAACAAACGATGATATCCCTTTCGATCATTCATCATTTTTGTTATATTATTCTTAATGAGAACTACTACGTTAGATTGAATATTCCATGTGTCAGTATTTTCTGTCCAAACTATATTTTGAAATGGCCCATAACGATAGAACTCTGTCAAGTCATATTCAATGAGAATGCAACTTTTGGTAAAATGTTGTTCAATCCAGCAAGGATTTCTGAAATTATAATGTTGCCATAATCGTAACTTGAAAAGAACGGATTGAACGTTTTGTTAATCCATAAGACTACCGAATCTATGAGACGTATGTTTCAATTTGACTCCTTCAAATGTTTTGGTGACTAGAACACTGAGACATAGAAAAAAGAACAAATAATAGACCAAGAAAATGAGACCAGTATGTTTACTGGTCTTCAAAGTGATCTCATTTTTTTCATTTGTTAGTGTAGGTACGGTAACGGAAATATTATATGTCTCCTACTCAGATAGCTGATTAATATTTTTTATTATAATTGTCCAAAATCATTTTAATATGAAATATAAATATTGAATAATTAGTAAATTTAAATAATTAAATTTTAATATTTTTTATAATTTTATACTTATTTAGTACACACACTCTAGGTATAAAGTAATAAAGAGAAAAGACAATTAAAGAACTTAAATTTTCTGCCAAAAAAAGTACCATTTCTTTTTAACGATACGTTCGAAAATATTCAGTGGCAATGGGTACCCATTAGCATTTACGTTTGCATCAATTTTTATGACGTCTCTTAAGTATAAAATCGATACTTATCCTGATGAAAACCTGTGCTTTACAAGAAATATGTTAATGACATTTTTCTGGCTTTCAAAAATCAATCCCTGATAGTTCCATTCTTAAAATTCTTGTATGGTCTTCAGCCTCATATAATTCACTAGAAAATCAGAAAGAAATAACAAACTTCCTTTTGTTTACGTTCTTGTCACTAGGATGAATGGGAAATGTTGTAGTTTGCGATTTCCACGCAAATAAACAGTCGATTTTTGATAATAAAATAATAACGATTGGTTTCTTTAAAATATATATATTTTCAATAAAAAACATTGACTACAATTTTGATAAAAAGATTAAAAAAGAACTAATTATACAAATTAAAACAAAAACAATTATTAATAAAATTGAATAATACAATAAAAATTTAATAATAAAAATACAATAATAAATAAAAATCCATAAAATAAGCGCGACACAACAGGAAATATCGAACTGAATAATGTTGGAAGATAATAGGTCAAGGTCTCTACACAGCACAACAAAGCTTTTGTAAGGAAAAATAGAGAGCGTATGATAAAGAGCTTAGTTCACAGATTTTGACATTTGTCTTCCAATTTCGAAATCTTAGATCATGGATTAAATATTTTTAGAAAAGGCTTGAGGAACAACATGTACAGAAACAAACAGAAATACCACGATATTAATGCTACATTGGACAAATTATGTACGCAAGCACGGGCTTAGAAAGAATTAAAGAATTATACATTGAAGATCACAATCAAATAATTAAAATACCATATTTTGAAGGATTTAAAGTATTTAAGAAGAGTATTCGCAAGAATATGGGTAGTGCCAAAGTTGTTTCAATGAAATCTAAAGTTCAAAGCCTCCCCTCAAATAAATCAAAAACAATGTGTGTATTGCAAGCTAATCTGACTTATTAATTTAATTGTCAGGGACGTAAAAGCTCATATATCAAACAACTGAGTAGAAGGCCAGCAGCAGTATCCAACAGACTAATCTCTGAAATCTAAAAATTGAGGGAGTAAAACTTATTTCCTTCTTGGAAGAATGCTTTAAAAATATTTTGACTGTTCAGAGGACTTTCAAAAAATTTAGGAGAGAAGCCAAAGTTGTGATACTCTTCAAGGGGAAGAGCTCCCAAAAAGACACCAGGAATTACCGAGGCATTTTATTTTAGATGTCGAATGTAAGATACTTGTAAGGATCATTGCAAACCAAATAATTCAACTATTAGAATCGATTTTGAACATGGTAGTTTGAATTCAGGTAAAAAATAGGACGTAATCTTTTATCAGCATCCTCTGGAAATTACAGGAGGAAGCTCAATATACGAATACCAACTATGATGAACACATTCAAACTGGAATATCTCGATTCATCTACTCAGTCAATAGTATCTTTTTTAGCTCCGGTACAGTCAGTAACCTGGTTCGACTTCCCGACAAACAAAACAAGTGAGTTTCTGCAATACGCTCTGTTGCAACCACTACATCCGGAAATAGTTCTGTGTGAGTCAGGTGAAACTAAACGTTTATTTTTGAAGTTGCATAATCGAATTCCAAAATTTTGAACTATTACTTATTCCATCCACCAAAAAACGGTTGCATTCTTTTGGAGGTCGCCTCGAAGGTAAATTCATTTTTCATCAATCACAAGGATTTTTGTCTTAGCCCTTCTTGCTGAATAAACAGTCAACATTTTTTGTCAGCAAGTGACTCTGATTCTCTTTTTATTACCAGTCAAAATGTGAGGAACTCATCTAGTGCCAAGTGATTTCTTTCAAAATTCTTGCTTAAATATGTTTTCTCAATATCTGTAACTCTTAAAATTACTGGATAGCTTAAGTTTAAATCTTCTTTAATCGTTTTAAACACAATTATGACATTCTGCTCTTCAGTACCCGTTTTGGTCTTCCTGAAATATCTTTTCGCTAGAAAAATGTTTGCTGTTCCCCTGTGCTTTCAGAAGGTTGTCGATTTTCTCTACTCCTCAATTTTTAACAAGAAGGCGAGGGATTTCGGTAGCCGAAAGGTTATTTCGTGTTAAACTTGTAATGAAAAAATTTATGTCACATAACTTTACTTTCATCTTTCACGCTAAATCATATAACCAACTCTAATCGATTTATGGAAATTTAAATGTTGAACTTTTGAGTCTTGTTAACGATCTACTCTAGAAAATTTACCTTAGTATTTTTTATCTGGCATATCCCCATAACAGCGAATTAAAAAACAGCGATTTACATAACAGCGATTTACTATCCAAATAGAAAAAAAGTCAATTAGATATAAAATTTTATTTTAAGGAAATTTCAACTTTAAATACACTGTCAAAATGCAATTCGTTTGCTTAAACTGTAAGAAATTCCACGAATAAACTCCATGACACCAATTTCACCATTATCAAAACGCAGTTGCAAGTTTGAAATACGTTGACTTATTAAATTATACTTTTTATTTGTTTTGTTAATAATTTGCCCAGCATTAATTTGTGTCATCAATGTTTCTGTAAATCCTTGTTCCTTTATTATGCATGATATTAAATCATAAATATTGGGGTGATGCTTAACAACTAAATTATTGAAACGGTTGTGCCACCCCTTAACATCATTGTTAGTGAGCCGTCTGATGCCATACATATTCCACATTTCTTTTTTAATATTTTGAAACCATTTCTGGTGGAACAACTGGAATAAAGGTCTAATAATTACCTATGCCTCGTTCCTCAGATTGTCGAAAGTTTGTTGAACAATTAGTTCAGGAACAAACTCCAAAGCCATACGTATTTTAGTTCTAAGTTCCTGATCATTACTATAATCGACACTAAAACCTAATTTCTGAACTTGTCAAAACACCGCTGGGCAGAAATGAAAATAACAACCGCGTAGGCGAATTTGCGGAAACTCCTGTTGTAACGCAACTATTAAACTTTTCTCTAAATCCAATGTGATTAAATTTGGTGTAAGAATCAAATTATGTTCCAGACATAAATCTCTAATCTTACGAAAAAGTGATGTGTATGTTTCAGTTTTTTATCTATCATAATACAAAAAAAATTAATGGAAGTACTTTACTTTGGAGAGGTGCATGGACTGTAAATATTTGTTTATAAAATTGAGGTGCAACCGAAATGTACCGTCCATGAACCAATGGTTATTGCTGGATAACTTTTGTAAATTACTAATTGTTCCAAGTTATATAATTGATTTGTCTTCACTGATAAACAATAGGAATAAATGGCCTGAAGTAGTTTGTGTCAATTGATCAGGTATGTTGATGTCATTTAAACTTTGAGGCAGAACCGGTAATTTCTCGTGACGTGCTCGATACAACACGTTGTTTATAGATTTGAAAGCTGGAAATATAGCGGAAACTAAAGTATTACCAGAAATTTCAGCGGCCGCATCTGAATGTATAATCGGAATACTGCGCGTTTCTCTTTTTGCCCGTTGCTTCATCTAACAAATAGTAGAATTTACGATACCGATTTCTGGTGCTGGTGGATGGGAATGCCCTTGTTTTTCAATCGAATGAGAGTTATCAATATCTGACCAAAGTCTTCCTTTACAAGCGCTGGTACGACAGCGCCATTTTTTTCTAAATGAGGTGACTGTATCTACCCTGTAGAAGAATCCTCCATAATTGCAGACTTCAGAACTTTTTTGAGTTGTAAATATTTCCATTTGGTTTTTTTTCACAAGTAAAACTTAAAAATAATGTTATGAAAAAATCGAAAATTAGAACAACCTTAAAATTATATTATTAACACATTGAATGCTGAGTACGAGATATCTCGTACTTCAATATTCATTAGTTAGACGCTAAGTACGAGATATCTCGTACTTTGGCTTACATTACTAAGACGCTAATAAATTATTGTACTGCTGCGGGCATGAGATATGCCTGCCGCGCGGCAGTAAACTTTTTTGTCCCACGCGTAGCAGACGTTCGGTGCATGATGTCAACAACAGTCAATGTGTTAATAAGATATATGTTATAAAAAATATGTTATTAATAAAATATTATTTCTCCATAAAATATCTTATTAGTATAAATATTCTCAAATTTAAATGACAATAATCTCATTTTTAAATAAAAAATATCTTATTAATATAAATATACTCCAATTTAAATGACAAAACTCTCATTTTAAAATGAAAAATTTCATTCGCTGTTTTGCGAAATTCTCTGTTTTGCGGAATTCACTGTTTTGATGAATCGCTGTTTTGATGTTTCGCTGTATTGATAAATTGCTGTTTTGGAATTCGCTGTTTGGAGAATTCGCTGTTTTGAGAAATCACTGTTTTGTAATTTACTGTTTTGAGAAGTCACTGTTTTGTAATTCGCTGTTTTCGGATATAACCTTTTATCTGTGATCTTCAGATATTTTCTTACATATAAAAACATTATTTTTTGCCGGTCACTATATTTCTTGATTTTATGAAAATTTTTATAATAATTTTAATAAATTTTTGTATAGATATTGCCCATCATTATTTAATAGCAGTTTAAAAGCATTTTTATTTTAAGTTTTTCAAGACAAGTAATTGTCTGAAACATTACAAATTTAAATTATGTAAAATTTTATTATTTGTCTTTTAATAATAATAATAAAAAGTTACTTTTCGAAACAAATAATTTTCCACAAAATGATTTTTTGAAATATTGAATTTTGACCACTTGATATGGAACCATTACCAGTGTAGATGTCACTATAATTAGGTATTTTATTTTTAATAATGGTATTTTAATAAATAATTATAGTATCATATCCGGAGATAGAAAAAACAGAACTGTGTCGCGAAAGAAGCCTGAAAATCTTAATTTTCAGTCAATTTGATATATAATTAATTATTTGCAGAATTAGTAAGATTAACAAAAAAGGTTCATTAGAGCCTACAATATATCACACATATATATTATCTGACATTGCAAGACAGCTCAATATTTACCAATCAGCGGTCAAGAATATTGTTTACAAATATAAGAAACCCCCCCATCGCATATCCTACGGAAAGCGTAGAAGCCACAATAATTCGTTAATTACCTACGAAATATGCGAAAAAAATATTCGATATGTAAAAGAAAAATTACAAGAGATGAAATCATATTAGGTTGGTCGAAAAATAATGGCGGTTTTGGGACACAAACTTCAAAGACGTGCAAATTCACAGAAACAAAAGTTTATTAATCAAAGTATGAACCGTTGACATCAATACATTATTGCCAACGAGAAACACGTTGTTTTATTCCATCAGCAAAAAATGCATCGGTTCTCGAAGCGACGAATTCTTGGAAAGCATTTTAAGCATCATTTTGGTTTTTGAAATTTTTTTCACGTAGGAAGTTGTACAAATGCCTGAAAAAGTAGAAGTCTGTTGGCGAGAGGTCTGGTGAATATGGTGGATGAAGCAGGGTTTCATAGC
>MQRK01020796.1:0-12520 GCA_001938485.1 Girardia tigrina | reverse complement strand
TCTAATTCTTCTACCGTCTTCACTTTTCAGTTCGTAACTACGATTATGGACCTTATTAATAATTTTAAACGGTCCTTCATATCGGTATGCTTGTTTGGATATGTTCTGTTGCTTTACTAAAACTTCATCCCCAACTTCAAAGTTTCGGTTGCCTCTATGAGCGGTGCTATGAGTGACTTTATCCTCATTTATACGTGCTTTCTCAATGAGATCTTTTTTTTCTTGTTTATTACTTGCGTTACACCACTGCCGATTTATTTTGAATCCAAAAATTATTTCAGCTGGGCTCATCTGTATTGCTTTTTGAGTTGTGGCATTCAAACTAAACTCAATTTCCGGTAGTAAATCAACCCAACGACATATGTCGTTCTTAAACTAATGTTGCATTCATAAAGTCCCTTATGGTTCGGAATTGTCTTTCTACCAGTCCGTTAGTGTTATGGTGGTAAGGACTTGAAAACTGTAATTTTATATTATACTTCTGTGCCATTAATTTCATCAAGTTAGATTCAAAACTTTTACCACAATCGACGTGGATTATTCTTGGTGCACCAAACTTCAGTATCCAGTTGTTTACTATTGTTTTTACTGTAGTTTCTTCGTCTTGTTTTATCACTACATTGAGACTGATATATCGGCTAAATTGGTCTATGATTGCCAAGACATATCGTTTATTTGGTTTCATAGGGCCACAAAAGTCTACATATATCTCTTCAAAAGGATGCATACCTTGTTGTACCATGATCGTTTCTTTTGTTCTACCTGTAAATACCTTTTGTTTTTGACAAGGTTCGCAGGTGCCCATGACGTATCTTATATTCTCAGATAACCCATCCATATCATATTTATCTTTTATATAGTCTGTAAACTTTTGTATCCCTGCATGACATAATATGTTATGTATCTCTGTGATAAGTTCGATCGTTTTAGATTTTGGTATCCATATCTTTTTATCTTTTGTCACCACCACGCTGTCCTGTAAGTGAAACTGGTCTTGCTTACTTGATTTGATTTGTTTTTTATACTATCTATTTCTCCATTATTATTCTGCCACCTCTGTCCATCTATCTCTGACTCTAGTGCTAATATTTTGGTCTTCATTTTTCCAGTTTTGGCATCAGGATGTTGTAGTAGGCAGTGATTACATGTTTCACATTTGTTCCGGGATAGTCCATCTGCATTAGAGTGAAGTTCTCCCTTGCAATATTCTAATTTCATATCCAGGCTACTTAAAAAATTTAACCAAGTCTGAAATTGGGACGTAATTGGTTTTTTTGTCGTTAACATATACGTTATGGCCTTATGATCAGTGCGTAGTGTAAACTGTTTTCCATATAAGTAGTGTTTGAAATGTTGCGTAAAGTAGTAAATTGCTAACAGTTCTTTTCTAGTGATACAATACCCTATCTCATGTTTATTCTTGGCATGGGATCCGTATGCTATAACCTTTTCATTTCCGTTATCATACAACTGGGAAAGGACCACTCCAATGGCATTAAAACTCGCGTCTGTGTCCAAAATGAATGGTTTTGTAAAATCTGGGTATGTCAGTATCGGTGCCTTACACAGTAATTCTTTTAACAGATTGAAAGATTTTTCGCACTCATCGTTCCAGTATAACTTATCCTTATTGCTACCACACAGTGTTTCGAATAATCCTTAATAAATTTCCGATAGTAATTGCATAGTCCTAAGAAACTTCTAAGTTTTTTTACACAATTTTGTCTTTTGAAGTTTTTTATGGCCTCGACTTTCTCTGGGTCTGTCATCCCTCCCTTTTCATTGATGATATGTCCTAAAAATTTAATTTCTTTTCGTATTAGTTTGCATTTTTCTGGTTTAACTTTTAGTCCAGCAGCTCTAATCCTTCCAAATATTTTATTTAACCTAGTTACGTGATCTGTCATTGTTTTTGAGAAAATCAGTATATCATCCAGGTAGACTAGGGCCTCCTTCCAATTCATATCTGCAACCACTACATTCACAAGTCTTTGGAATGTTACAGGGGCTGCTGCTATTCCAAACGGCATGCAATTAAAACAGTATTGACCATTTCTAGTTGAGAACGCAGTTTTTATCTTTGAACTTTCTTCCAATTCCACCTGGTAATACGCGTTCCCTAAATCTATCGTGCTAAAGTATTTTGAACCATTCAATGTGTCAATCATCTCTTCAATATTGGACATGGGGTATGCTGGCCGTTCGGTAATTTTATTTAATTGTCTGAAATCTAGACACAATTTTATTTCCTCTTTTTCCTTCTTCCATACGCATACCATGGGTGTGTTCCATGGTGAACTACATTTCTTTATGATATTATTGTCTTCAAGGTTTTTTATCAAATCATCTATCTTCTTTTCCAGATTGACCGGCTGTCTACCTGGTTTCATTAATATAGGTTCCCCAAACGTTTTTATATTATGTTTTAGCAAATTTGTGCACCCTATATCACATTTATTCGCCATAAATATCTCTTTATTTTGCTTTATTATTTCATATAGGGGTGATTTAATATCTATCTTCCTTATTTCTATAGCATTTTTACATCTGTCATTATTCGAATAAGTTTTTCCGAAGTTTGTGCCTAGACTACATATTTCCTTACTATTACATAAATCAAAATTATTATTTTCATCAGATCGAGTATCCTTATCTCTAGTCAGACAAATTTTAAATGCGTTCATAAAATCCATACCACATATTATTTTAGGAGACAACTTTTCCGCAATATAAAACTTTACCCACTTTTTTGTTCCCTCTATTTCTAAATCTAAAGATGTCAATCCCATAACTTTCAGTGGACTATGATTTGCACATACGATATTGTTAAAATCATTATATTCTATTTCAATATTTAAGCTCGTTATTATGCTTCTATCAATGACATTGATTCTGGCCCCTGTATCTAAAACAAAAAATCGAAATATTTATCATTAATTTTCACAACTATACTTGGCCTACCATTCATTTTATCAAAAACTATTTTAAACTTGAGAGAGCGTGAGAAATTTTTCATATTATTATTTACATTTACAACTGATATAGTAGATATATTAAAATATTTAAAAGAATCATTTATACAATTACAATTATTTACATTACAAAAAATTACATTACATTAAAAAAATTATTTACATTACAAAAAAAACTACATTTACATTAAAAAAAATTATTTACATTACAAATAAAAGGTTCTAGAACTTTCTTACCTCTTAGCATATAGCTCCCATCACCTCTCGTCTTGACGGAGAATGCCCGTTTGGGGATTGTTCATATTCTGATGTCTCCACGGTTTTCACATCGTCTCCATCGCTGCCATGTTTCTCGAGTTACCGCTGAACCTTCTGTCGCATTCACGGAGTTGTATTTGTCTTTACCTGCTTTTTTGTTCCCTCTATTTTTAAATCTAAAGATGTCAATCCCATAACTTTCAGTGGACTACGATACGATATTATTATTATTATTAAAATCATTATATTCTATTTCAATATTTAAGTTCAATATTTATACTTGGCCTACCATTCATTTTATCAAAAACTATTTTAAACTATAGTCTAGGCACAAAACTGAAAATCTCTTGCATTCTTTAATAAAATCTTCTAAATCTGAATCCGCTGCATACGTTGCTGAAACCAATGTTCCCGTTTCTTACAACCGGAGCAAGTGATATTTGGGTACTCCTGTCTGACGTGGCCATGTTCTTTACACGCATAACATTTCACTTGTCGATTGGGGCAATTTCTCATAATATGACCTTCTCTTTGGCACGACCAGCAGATTAGGTTTTTTTGATATACTCCCTTTCCTGGCATTCGTCTCTGCATGCTGTTCCATCGTTCGTTCCTCACTGACGCTGGAAAATCTTGCTTCTGTTTAACAATTGTCGCATATGTGTGTCTTCTCTGAATCGTTGAAATGTCTTGGGCTTCTTCCTTCTCGATGATATCCATTTTATTGATAATATCTTTAATTTGATCGACTTCCACTGCGTTTCTGAGAGTTAATTCCATTTTAAAAAGAATTGTTTTTTGTACAATGTACCAAAAAGTATGAATTAAGTTCTGTTTCATTCCACTTGTGCTTCATCAACTTCTTAACCATTAATTCAATTTTATCAAAATATACCTTTGCACAATCCGATCCTTTTTCATAATTGTATAAGGATATAAAATCTTGTATTAGAGATGACGGTCTTGTGAACGCTTTTCTTAATCTTTCTTCGAATTCTGTTATCTTCGGGTCCACTGATTCGTATATCGCGATTAAATCTTTGGTGATGAACGCTGTGACCAAAATTCCTTGCAGGTGTTGATCCGTGCCTGATACTTCAAAAAATCTCTTGCATTCTTTAATAAAATCTTCTAAATCTGAATCCGCTGCATACGTTGCTGGAATCAAATTTTGTAAATAATTAGGCGTGGTCGCCATGTTAGAACACAAGAATAATTTATGAAGATTTATTTATATAAAAATTCAAAATTGTATACAACACTCAATTATTAAAACAACACACTATAAATTAATTTAATATTTAATTAAATTAATTTCGAGAGACTTCAGAAAATTCTAGAACCGATAGTTAATATTGATTTTAATAGATTATAGTACTAAGATAAATTATAATAAAGATAATTCCTCACATACACTATGTAAAAATTCATACAAAACGAAAGGTTGATTGAAAAGACAAATCTACCGCGATCATAAATTGGAGTAGACAGAAGAATTAAGAGAAAAGACAATGACACCAGTTCAACCAATAAATCGGAAGAAAGAGTCTTAGGCAAAGAATCCAGGCAACCAGATTCAATTCGTGACGGACCCCCCAAATATCTCGACGGCGGTGGAGGAAGCGATAGGTACTGAAGAAACACATCTGAATTTTAGGATCGCAGATCTAACTGCAAGGGGGGTGTTCAGATGTCCCTTTCGCGGCTGTACGAAATTCACCCCGTTGGAGGCCTTTCAGGGGCTGCTAGTGATTCTTTAGTTTGTGTGGACCCTCTAATACCATTCGAAAGAGATGGGAGAAGTGGCGTAGCCTTTGCGGTCCGCCCTGGGTAGCACGATTGTTGGGGGTTGACTTTGTGATTGGGAATGAATGTGTACTATTGAAATTCATCCAAAGGACTTCATCGCCTACGAACAGTGACGGATACGGAGGACGACAATCCTGCAGAGACTGGAGATGAAGTTGATATTGTTAATGCTACAGTTGAAGTCGATACTGCTAGTGGAGAAGGCGAAGCGTTACATTGAAAGCGTTAAGGCGACGGAAAGTGTCCTTTATGCAGAAGTTTTGTGTGCGTGAAATCGAAGCACAAGAAATGCAATAACTAATCACTCTGAAAACAGACTTTGTAAATGATTTTACTGACATTGGTCTTTGGCCTGTTTAGATTAACCATGACATTTTGACTATGCTTGTTCGTCAGGAATATATTTTGTGCAGCATCTTCATTATGAATTCAAAGAAGTACCGCGTCCAGGAACGAAAACAAAAGGTGACACTAGGAAGTTAACCAAAAAATAGTATTTTCGTGATCTGCGGAACGGAGAAAAAAGTCTGAGGACATGAATAGTGCATAATCCATCAAATGAGGCACTGTTCTGCATTTGCTGCAGACTGTTTTCAGTTGAACTGTCTGGTTTTTCTGCTAAAGAAAGCTTTAAGAACTGGTGGAAATTAAATTAAATTACATTTGACCAGTGGTTCTCTTTCTTTTCCGCATCTACACATCGCTTGGATGTCTTGATTCATGAGACTGATCTAAGTATCAAGCGGGTTGTGGAAACTAGAAACTCTTGCTGATGCTGTAAATGTGTTGGTGAACAAATTATCACAAGTCGTGACTGCTCTGGAGAAGCTCACCAATGAAGGAGAAAATTTGACGAGAAGATAAGATGCATCTTTGATTCTATCATCAGTACTGTCATTTCCGTTTCTGTAGCTTCTGACACTTTGGAATTCTGTTCTACCACAGGTAGATGATGCCCAGAAGTATCTTTAAACAAAAGGCTGGATCTACATATAAGTTTTATCAAGCACACTGAGAGATTAAATTTTTAAGAATAGAGAAAAGATGGGAGACAGTGAAATGGACGAATCCAACAAGCTCTGCTTTGAAATGGGGATAAGCATGGTGCGTCAGATTCGCAAAAAAAAGAATGGAGGGCGAGGGATCGACTGATGTAGTGATGGCATTTGATGCTGAGCTGAGACGAGAAATGCTGTTTGTCTTAGACAGGTTGATTTACGAAATATATTCAAGATTTGAACAAGTTCATTATTAACAACATCAATATGAGTTTTACAACATTTATTAATATCACAAGCGCATTCACTATTTGACATCTCTCTTGATCAATATATTTCTGAGTTGATACTAATTATTTTCAATAAATGAAAATATGTTAATAAAAATTGTAAAAATAGAAAATTAAACATTTTTTTACCAATCCTCTATTTTTAATACAGAAAAATAGTAATCGAATCTAACTAGATTGAACCAAATGCCCTGTAGAAATTGATTCAGTCTAGTTTTTGTATGTATAAAGACAAAGATAACAATAGTCAATAGTAAACGACTTTTAATTCTAAACAGAAAAATAATATGTACAAAAACTAACGTTAATAGTGGGTTAACGAAATTTTTCAGATAAGGAGACGTAATTGAAATTGTTGGGAATTTTCTAAATCAGGAGACGGAATTGTAATTGAAATTGGGATTGAAATAGCTTCAAAATAACTCTACTTGATGTACAGAAATTATATAATATTTTCTGTTTAATAATTCTTTGGATAGCGAACACTGTTATTCGGAATTGTTCTTCGTCGGAAGCAAATATTATTATATCATAATTTTTTAATTGATTATTTAATAATCCATTTTTCTATGGCTTTTTATATTTGACTTTGGATACATTATATTAATTTGTCTTTCGCCATATACGACAATTTTTTTGATCTTCTCTCTGCCTCACAACACGAGCAACACCGATGACGCAATAAAAATTATAAACATGACAAAATAATGACAATAATAACGCAAATAATAATCAATAAATATATATCACAACAGCAATACAAAAATACATATCACACCGTGTCAGTAAGTAGGGCACTACAAAAATTATTAATTATAAAGAATCTAATTGGTTAAAATTAAATCTAAACATTTTTTTAAAAAAGAACATATTAAATTAATATATCAAAATTTTAAATTACATTAAAAAATAAATAATACATTCAAAAATTATTTTAAATCTTTTTACTTTAAAATTAAATTAAATTATTTTTAATTAGTAAGAATCAAATAAAAAAACCAATCACCCATCTGTGTAGGAGAGGCACAATCCGAATCAACATACACAATATCAACACACAATTCGAAACATTCCTCACATTCATGACCTTGCAAACAAATATGCAAATCTTAGTACCGCTCCGGGTGCCAATAACAATTGCTTCGCCACTGGATAGGAGGCCCCCATATCTGATTTTTTTACCTGCATCTATCCTAATAAATCAGGCGTTCTCAAACTGAGTTAATGATGTTTAATGTTCTCATGAGGAAGAAATGATTCAGAATATAGTTTATTGATTTTTAAAGTATAAGATAAACTAAAAAAAAAAAGTATTTTAAAATAAAGTATTTATAAAGTATAAGATTATAAACTTTTTAGAATTAAATAGTTTTATAAATTCAGATTCTTCTTTTGGTTTAAATGCTCTTGAGGATGTAATATCAGGAAATTCACTATCATCATCACTCATAGCACTTGGATATAAACTTGTAGCATCAAATGCCATTACGAAATCATCATCACATTGTTTGAGATTTCTTATTTCTTCTCTAATTTCTAGAAAATTTTTAACTGTTTCCTTTTCTAGATATTCTTCCGGTAATGGTTTTTCTAGCCATTTAAAGTCTTTTTGTCCTATTATTTTTAAAGTTGGATTTACGATAAACTCCTTGTACCATTTTAACAATTCAGGAATTCCTTTTTGATTAAAGTTTACATCGACGTGTTTATTCAAAATCTCTAATATTTTGTTCCATAATGGTGAATTGAAATCTCTTATTGCAGCAAAAACTCGTCCACCTTTGATTGATTTTCTAATAAACTCTCTCACATATGGATCTGTATGCGTATGAATGGGTTCGTCTTCATGATCAAACCATCCTTTTAATGTTAAAGATGGAATTGTAAGACATGATGTCATGTTTTGACCTACTAAATCCATCATCACTTTTGAATATTTTAGAACACAACATGCTGCAGATAATACATCAAGTCTAAGATATGGGTCCCATTCATCGCGTTTACTATGGTAATTACTTAATGTATGGTTTTCGTGATCTAATTTAGATTTTCTTAAATTCATAGGTATTTTAAATGTTTGACACATTGATTCTAAACTATATTTACAATGTTTATAAGAGTCTATAAATATTAATTTTTGTAAAAACTCACCTTTTAAATTTTTCTTTCCTGTTTTTTTCATAAAGGATTGTTTTATTAATTCTTGATTTTGATTACTTGTAAAAGGATTTGTATATCGTACTTCAATCAAACCGCCACCAACTTCTAATATTTTATATGGTTTAAAGGTAGATTTGGTTAATAATAACCACATATCAAATTTTGCGCCATTGTGGGCTATTAAAGTTGCTGATTCTAGATTTTTTATATTTCCTAAATATTTAAACATATCGGTTAAACAAGTTCTAATTCCTTCAAATATTTGTACATTTTTATAAGTTTCGTCTAGTTTAAGTTGATTAACATTTTCTTCTGAATTTAAAGAGTCTCCTAAAATATTTTCAACATCTTTAATGCGTACAATTCCAGCAGCCCAAGGTTCAAAATAACCCATTTTATTTGGGGATCCTTCCAAATCCCAGAAGAACGTATTATCTTCATTTACAGTTTTTGTATTTACGATATAATTTTTAATAGCTTTAACATTTATCATTACAACTAATTTTGATTTTTGTAAAATTCTTTTTAATTTCTTCAATAGCTTTCGCTTTATTTTCTTTATCTATAAGACAGTAGTGATTTTGATAAAGATATAAAACCATGTCATCATTCTTATTTCTAACATCTTTCGTTGGATAAAGATGTCTATTATTTTCACTATATCTTAGAAAATTGGTATTAAATTTATTATTGAAGGATGTCATCTTTTATTTCCGTCATAACACCTTTTCCTGTATGGCCACTTTTTTCGTGTAAAAACTTTTTATATCTTTCAATCAAAATTTCATCTATACATTCATATATTGTTTTAGGTGCAAAACATTTATCTCCTTTATATGGGATAAGACCAAGAGATTTTCGAAGTTCTTCAATACCTGCACGTGCTTTATCATAATTCACTAAAGCACCGTAAGTAACCTCTGAAACGTTATAAAGATATGATAGGACTGAATCATGATTAGTGGTATCCACATCAAAAGATAATTTTCCATTAATAACTCTTGCTCATGAATTTTTATGCGTATCATAAATCATAATATTAAACTTTTCTAAAAATGCTCCAAAATCTAATTTAATTTTCTTTTCGTTTCCTTTATTGATACATTTTATAAAACAATTTCCACTTGTGGGAATATAACAATATTCATTATTGAATTCTTTTATATTATATCTAAAATCCACACCTTTTCCATACCTACTACGCTTTAATCTAGAAAATCCATCCTTTACAAATCTCACAACACGTGTATAGGTATAAGAGGTTTCGTCAGAAGTTTCGTTAAATTTGTTTCTAAATAATTCTAATGCTTGAAGATGAGAAAAAGCTGGAGGTTTATCACCGAAAACAGTTTTTCCGTATTGCAGTACCAGGCATATCTACAACATATCCTTCTTTTAATTTACTTTTTACAAAATTGAAAACATCTGTTAGATCTTTATTTTTAAAAGATATTACTTCTAGAGGATTAAACATTTCTCTAATGTCAGAAAGAAAATCATCATTATCAAGTTCTTGTTGTTCCATTTCTTTTATACGATCTTCGAGTTCCTTCAGTTCACGATCCATTTTCTCTTTTTGTTTCTTTAATTCTTCTAAAGTCGTAGCTCGCGGAATTTTTCTTCGCGCCATTTTTTTCTTTCTTTTTTAAGAAAAAATTCTATATAATAAAAAAAAATCTTTAAGATAAAATAATTAAACTTTTATCAGTTTTTGTAAATTTGGTCTGATATTTTTTATTCCTAATTCTTTCTTGAAGGTTTATAAATTTTAAATAGATCCATAATTTCTTTTTCGTCTAGTGTAATTTGATGTCTTAAGGTAATTTTCCAACAATTGTTATAAGCTAAATATGTATTTAAATTAAAATAATGTAATGGAAGTTTTCATCTTTTTTTAATTCTTCAAGGTATTGTTTTTCCATTTTATTTAATAATAATTTACGTGAAAAAGGACTTTCGACCATTTTTTATTTATTTTTATGAAGATTTTTTTGAAGATTTCTTATGAAGATTTTTTTATAGTTATTCAAGTTATTCAAGCTATTCATTAGTTGTTCACTGGATGTGACTATTAGTAGTAATAGTGGCCTTAGAACGGGCGCAACCCTTTGGCCTGCCCTCTCGGAAAAAAATCCCAATCCTCACCTTGACCGATATTTATTTTTTTTCTTAAACCATAGTAAGCAAATAACAAAATATGCAAAATTTATTGATTTTTTGTTTAAAATAAGAAATCTTCAAAACAGGATTTTACAGGTAAAAACGAATAAAATCATAAAATCATGACCGGTTGGAGTCTTAAACGGGTTTTTTTTATCACGAAATCGCTGTCGAAAGGTGAAAATTAGGATTTTTTCCGAGAGGGCAGGCCAAAGGGTTGCGCCCGTTCCAAGGTCACTATTACTACTATTGAGTTATTGATTTGTAAAACAATAAAAAAATTCTCAAGAATTGTTATTTGCTTAATGTTTTGAAACTGATACCAAAGGTAAAACGTTATTTACTGAATTATAAAGATTTGTTGATACGCTTGACTAATATCATCTCCATTGGTACTGATGGTGCTACAGCAATGGTAAAATGGCACCGATGCTTTCTGGCATACTTAAAACAAGCTACACGAATGTATTATCGGTACATTATGTCATTCATCAACATTATTTGGTCGCAAAAAAGCTTAGGGAACGTTTGCATTATGTTGTTAGAGTAGATAATAAAGTCAAAAGGAATGCCTTGAATGAGGGATTATTTGCTAAACTTTGTTTGGAAAATGATGATGACTAAAATCGTTTACTACTTAACACAGAAGTACGTTTTTTATCTAAAAGTGCATGTTGGGATCGCTTTTATTCGCTCTTTCATTCAGTGTTGAAATTCTTGGAGAGTAAAGACAATGATTCGCGCAAAATTTATTTATCTCAAAAAATGACATCGCTCATATGACTGAATTATTTGCACATTTAACGAGCCTTATTTGAAACTACAAGGTTAAACATTCAATTTAATCAAAGCTAAAAGTGTAATATCTGCCTTTGTTTTTTTTTCCTATACTAACAAAATCTCGGAGAAGGAGAATGTGCTCAGTTTCCAAATATTTTAAAATTGCCTAACAGAGATGAAGATTTTTTTCTTATTATCAAACTTTCTTCAAAGACATTCTTCACATCTTTGATTATTCTCGACTGGGTGTTGGACCCTTCTGCAAGTAGTTCAACTCAGAGCATAAATCCTGATGAATACATACTAGTCCGGAGCAACTTATTGAATTATCGACAAAATGTTTGAGCAAAATTACAATGACAAAATTAACAGCATTCGAGAAAATTTAGACTGTTTTTAGACTGTTCGTCAGTTTAATTTTGCTCGAACACTGTAGATTTGTCTCGATTTTTCTCGAACAAGATTTCTTTATAATAAATAAAGATTGTATCATTTGCATTTCCCAATTGATATTCTTGTTTGATATTAGATTTATTTAAACATTCATTTTGACTGACTTGATGTATAACCGATCTAATAAAGAAATTATCATAATCTTCTCAATCAATTTCAAATATCAATGGCCGCAGCACAATGAGACCGAGCTTTCAGATTATCCACTGCGTACCTCTGCTATCACCGTTCGGTTCTTGGGGCAACTCGTGGATCGGGTGGAACACAGCGTCTGTGAGAAAGATTTGACTGTTAAAGGGGTCTGTGGGCCAAAAGAGGTTGGGAATCACTAATTTAAACAATTGTGAATTAATTTTCAGTTTTAAATTTTTTTTGCAAATTGTTTTTTTCGATTGATTGACGGGAGCACCCCAGAAGTGTTTATAATTTGAATGAATGTATTTAAATGAGTGAATAAACGAACTCGGGAATTAAAAAAAATTTTAATAAATATTATGAAATTAATATTAACTTTTAAAATTTATCATGGAATTAATGAATTCGGTCAAAATTGACTAGTTTATGAATCCGGCGTAACACACATACACACACACACACACATATATATATATATATATATATATATATATATATATATATC
>MQRK01020761.1:0-11017 GCA_001938485.1 Girardia tigrina | reverse complement strand
TACATAAGAATGGTTATTCAAAATCGTTCCTTGAAAAATTATCTAGAGAAACAATTGATAAATTTTTTAAAGATGGTGTAAGTAAAGTAATTGAAGGAAATGATGTTTGCAACCCGACATAGGAACGAATGAGAGACGTAGTTGTGGTTACACATTAACTGTTCCTTATTCTGAAGATTTTAAAAAATTCAAATCTTCTATTCTAAGATCAATTAATGCTATGAATTTGAAATTAAAAATCGTATCAAAAACATAAAATTCAGAATATGTTCAGTAATAAATCGAAAACTCCTTTGAGTTTATACTCGGATCTTGTATATAAATTTGAGTGTAATGGGTGCAGTGCTACATACATTGGAAAGACAGCCCGTCATTCTGTAAACGGGTTCGCGAGCATGGACATCTAAGTGGTAGTAGTAATATTGCTGAACATAAAAAATATAGGAAATCGTCTGTTGATATAAATTTTTTTAAAGTTATATGCAGCAATTTCAAAAACTATTGGGAAAGAGTCTCGTGTGAGACAATAATAATTAAAGCGGTTTATCCAGCAATTAATGTCCAATCAAGTGACTCATCAACTTTATTGAAAGTTTTTTCATGAAACAGTATTTGCATAATTGATTACATAATCATCATTTTAACATATATAAAAGCTTTACAGCTACAATCAAAATCGCCTGATGATGACGAAATATATTGCGTTAATAAAAATTGTATTCTTAAATGGTGTTTTCTTATTTTTAAATATTGTTTGATTGTAAAAGGGGATCAAGGAATGTAAATGTTCCGGCGATTAAGCCGACAACAACAACAAATTCGATGACTTCGTCAAAGTACAGACGCTAAATCAAACGTAAAAAAAGAATCATTAGTTTGCAAATTGACGAACTAATGTCATTTTGTACTGAAGCAAAGATAGACGAGTATGACACGAACCCAGAGAAAAGAAAGGAAATGTCAACAAATGAAAATCTGTGGAACAGCATTCTCATATTAACTTTCAGTCTTAATGCTAATCCACTTCATCCATTAAAAGTCACTTGATAGTTCCTTCAACTCCAATCAGTCAGAGTACTACAAGTTATACATTGGCAAGTGAATTCATTTTTCACCAATACCTTCATCGATGAATATTTTAACGGCGTAACGTGTAATGAGACCACTGAAAACGCTTCGATAGTTATGACGAAATTTGCAAATTTGACCGAAAAATTGCTCGCTGAGAAACATCGTAAAGTCAATCAAGCCCGTTCGATTCGAAATAGTGCTCATAAATAACTGATTTCGAGAGACGATGTTCTGTTTGGTAATAGTTAAATTAACGTAATTATAATTGAAAAGTTTGTCTGGCCAGAGAGAGATGATTCGAATGATTTATGTTTTGATTTATCTCAAAAACGTTGTTATCTTTTTAAAGTCACTGTAAAAAAATCAGTAAAAAAATTAATTAAATAAAAAATAATAATCAAAAAAAATAAATAAAAATAATCAATGTTGCAAAATGGCAATTAAAATAAATCATATTAAAAAAATCACAATGTAGTGGTGTTGAATTTTCTATTTTGTATTCGGCTTCGTGATTGGCCAGTTTTTTTTGATATTTGATGAAATTTGTGTTGGATTGTTTAAATTGATAAATTGAATCGAAAAATTTTTCGGCGCGTTTTGAATGTTTTGAAGTCGCCATTTTTTTCTTATAAAATTTGAATTATCTTAAAAATAAAATTGTTTTCTGCGGGGTTCGTGTTTGATTTTGAATATTCAATATTTTTTCTTAAATGGCGAATATGAAAAACCCGATTGGTTTCATCGAAGGAAGACGATTTTAAAAAGTGTAGTAAAAGTAAAAAATCTAATTGGGAAAGAAACAGTGATATTGACGAAAACGAATTGTCGAGTGACATTTGCAAAAATTGTTCGAAATAGGTTGTTTAGAATGACGGAGAAAGAGTGGGGTGATCTGCCTTGTGTTAGATCAGTGATTAAAGTGAAGGATTTGGCCGAAATATTAGGTCGGACCATTCCCATGATTGTAGATAACGATGGGCAGCGGGAATTTCAGAGATCGCGAGCTGGTGAGTTTCGTTCTTTTCCTCTCCCCGTCCCGCTATCCAAGTCGCAGCGCCAACGCACCGCAACCACGAGTCCACTGTGCCCGTTCCGTTGCCAACAAATATGGTTATTATTATCACTAATATATTACCCGTATTTTTACTAGAAATTCTATGTGATTTTAGTCATTATTTATCCTTCTTATTATTCTTCGTTAATCGGTTAAATAAAAAATCTGTTGGAATCATTTATATTCAGAAAGTTTTTAAAATATGTACTATTTATTTTTTCACAATTATTTAATTAAGAAATGCCTAAAAATATTATCATTGCTCGGTTTAATTTCAGCCCCAACGCATTCATATAAGTGAGGCCACTCGGAAAAAGGTGTTGGATCTCCAAGTTTATAAAATTAGTGATCGAGGTCACATTGACGTGAAGGTGGTTTTCTTTTATATTTTGTATGCTATAATAAACATTTTAATGTTATAATAAATTTTACATTTAAATGATTATATTTCATTAAATGTTTTATAATTAGGGTTGCCAGTTGAAATTTCGAAGAATACCGGACAAAATTTAAAAATAAAACAACAAAATTTTATTTTCCATATATTTTTATTTATTATTTTTGGTTCTTTTTATATTTAATATTTTTTATATTTAAGATTATAAATTATAATCTATAAATTCTGTTGATCGATATAATATATATGGAACTGAAATAATATTTAGGTAAATGTAAAAAAATATAAACCGATGGAGAATTACAAATGAAAATATAATAATAAAATCGAAATAGAATTTCTTACTATTGAGTCAGTTGGTGATTAATATTCCTCCTACGGTAATTATGAATGATACAAACTTAAATAATTAAAAAAATATATACACATATAGAATAGATTTTTGTTAAAGCATTTTAACACTTTAGTGCGACTGACGCAGACGCCTGCGTCATATGAGTATTATAGCGGGGCGCCAAGTGACGCGTCATATGCGTCATGACCCTATATGATTCCAAACTCGTCAAACTCGCGCCAATGAAGGATTTTAGTAAAAGGCACAGATGACGCAAACGTTTGCGTCATTGATTTTAATACAATTTAACATAATTTAAAAAATGTTTTAATTAATTAAATAGTTTCTTGTGGTATATAAGTTAAAAATTAATGCTTTAGTAGAAGAAAAAAAATCGCGCCATGTTAATGGATTACTAAAATATCACCGCACTCAAAGTGTTAAAAACATCAATGTTGAACATGTTTCGATAATAATCTTTGATTAGCAATTTTATTTATGTTGAAATTTATTTTGTTTTATTATTATTTGTTTTTTTTTTAATAATTTATTTAATTTTGATAATATAAATGATAACAAGTTTTTAAAAAAATAATTATTAAGAATTTTAATAGGATTTTCAATACATTTATTTATATCACGACTTGATTATTCAGTAAGACACAAATATTTCATAGCTAGTCATCGTTCTTGATTGATAAACTTACTTCTATTTCTAAACGTCTTATTAATCATACAAATTACAATTTATTTAAAATTCGATTACAAAATAATTTATATCTTAAATTAAAAAATAATTTTAAAAATTATTTTAGGCATATTATTTATAATATATTCATTTTATTTAAAATTTACATATTTAAATTTTAAAATTGAATAAATAATTCGATGTTTCATAATATTTATAATATCAATCTTCCATCTGGGTGGGAGAAACACAATCTTAAAACAACATTCCGATCAACATACAATAAGCACCATTCAAAATTTTCCTCACAATAATATTGAAGTTCAATTTTATTTGTTAATATTTAATTTAATATATATATAATATCCATATTCTATTAATTAAACCCTTGATCATACTATCTTTATATATCTCTTTACAAATCAAATAATCATATCAAAATTAAGTATATAATTGTTCATAAACCATCAAATATCGATTCAAGAACGTTGAAGCCAATGTTTTTTAAAGAAGTGTGAGATTTATTATTATTAAAACTTTTAAATTTTACAAAGATTGGATCCCGAAAAATTCATCCATCAAACACAAACAGTCAATAAATTATATTATTTATAAATTTTAAGACAGTTACAAAAACATCTTCTGAAAAAAGGTCAATAGAAGGTCAATAGTAAAAGTCTTTTATCAAAAAAAATCAAAGGTGTTTTTTAAAAAGTGTGGCATAAGTTTTTTTTTAATTCTTTACTCTGTGTTTCAATTTTATCTTTAATATCTTTATTAGAAAAGTTTTCAGACATGTTTAGACATAAATGAAAGCAAAAATCACTACTCACATTATACAGAACATTTCCATTCGATGTCAGTTGTTTCATGATTTCGCTTCTTCTTTGTTTTTCTTTCTCCAACATTCCGAACATCCTCCTGCTGCAAACACTCTTGGAATTCCTTTTTGAATATAAAAGATGGAATAATTCTCTCTTCGATGAAAGTTTCCGAAAGCTAATTCCTGATTCTTTTCTCCGTTTATTTCGTTTATTCTTTTGTTAATTCTTATTAATTCTTTCAAAGTTTATTTTGTTTAAATAAGGAGATATAAATAACGAACAGATTTTATGTTTTATTTAAAATTCAACTTTACTTATGGATCACAACAGAATATTTTCCTTTTCGACTTTTATTCAAATTTTCATCAAATTTTTACCTAAGATAATGAATATATTTTCAGGGAAAAGGAAACATCAAAACGTATTGGTTAGAAGGTTATACTGACAATACAAAATCCATTTCTTCATTGCTTTCTCAACTTGAACGTGAACGTATTAGAATGGCTGATTCAAATCTTTCCCAGTCCCAAGTAAAGGGTGAAGGATGGGAAAGTATTTCACAGAGTAGAGCTAGTTCAGCTCGAAGTAGAGCCAGCTCAATTATAGACCCATCCAGTAGCAAAAAGCTTCCGTTTCTACCGAATGGAGATATTGTACCGGGTGGGCCTGAAAATGGACATAACATGGGGGTACATAAAAGAAAATAAAAGCATATTGAATGAAAACTATTTCACAGGATTTGTATTTTTATACCAAAGTTTAGAAATCATTGTTAAGTTACAGATTAATCATTTAGATTATTATATTATGTTACGTAGATTTTTATAATATAAATAAAATATAACACTTTGACCATGGATTTTTATTATTTTAAAGAAATATAAAAATTAATTCATTAATGTCAGGAAATAGAATATAAATAACCAACTAATTAATCGATTAATAGTTATAATAAATTACCGATTATTTTACTTTTAATTTTTACGGTTGTTTAAAGAATATTAATAAAATAAAATCAACAATATTAATCGTTTGAATTTGTCAAACAATCACTTATAAATGTATCTGGAGCCAATGGAAGCAATAACAACAGTCAACACTGCAATATGGTGAGATGGAGTTGTAAAATGTTTAACAGGTTGAATGCAAACGAATATAAACGAAAGATTTGTTCCCGACACCAAGTACAAAATACTTATAAAAATATTAAAATTAAAATTACTGTTTTTATCAAAATTTGTTTGGCTATTTTAATACTCGCACATATATGCGAGTATTGTATGACACAGCAGTCATTTAATGTATCTTAAACCATTCTTAATTTGACCGCTGGCAAATAAAGATCGACAATTTTGTCGCGTGCATAGCGGGTGTATACGACCGCCATGGCATATTGGCATATCTACTTAGCTGGCGTATTCGACTGTCATGGCAATCAACCTTTTAAGTATAAAATGTTCCACGTAGACTGCTATAACATTTTGGATTTGAACGATTAGCTAATGGAAATTTCAAAACAAAAAAATCTTGTTTGCATTCATTGTAATAAATCAATTACATACCAGGGTTATAATACGTCATTTACCTACCATAAACAAAGCTTCGACACTGTATTAGAAAGTTAAACTCTTAAAGTTTACTTCAACATCTTCATGTCCTTTGATTCATACAAGTTTGAGTAAGTTTTGTCGGCAGTCAAAATTATCGGTAAGTACTTTCAGGTATCCATTGCAAATTGGATAGCTAGGGGTAGCAGACCAATATCGATTGTAAACGACGGTGGTCTTCCACAAATAATACACATAGTGCTACAAAATACCGAACATAAACTAGGTACCTGACCGACCCACTATAAGTAAACTGTTGTTTTATATATATAACAGTAAAAGTTAATGTGTTGAAAAATATCTAAAATCCTAAAAGGAATTTAAGATAACCAATTTTTCGATACCTCTAAGAATGAAAGCGATTGCAATATCCCTGGTCACGGAATTATTGATGACTAAAATTTAAAAAGTGTTTTTCTTGAATGTGTGAATTTTAAAACATCCTTATTTTTATAATTTTACTTGGTTGCGTAGACAATCTTCGACAAACTGAGACAGGACATACAGAATTCAAGCTCTAATTACAAAAAATACGAGAAACATGGTTTCAGTTGTTCAACAAATTTTTTGCTTCCTTTCTTTGTTTGGTTCAGATCATATAACTGAGCATATTGCATTCTTTTAAATTTGTGCTGCAAATGTCGAAAAGTGTTTGGAAACTTTAAACGTAGTGCAACCAACACAATTGAAATGTAAAATTGTAACGAATCTACATTGTGCAATTTGCAGTGTTTTTATCATGCCACAAAGTCTGTTGCAGACCAGAGAAAGAATTATTGTTAACGTTTCTTATGAACAGAAACAAAATAAAGGTATAAAACTGTCAGACTCTGACTATGAATAGATTCATGAATAGTATGGAGATGTTTAGACAAAGGTTTGTTTTTGTAGCTCTATATTGTCACTGTTATCGTCATTAAAAAAGTGCATGATTGTAAAATGATAGAAATTCTGGCTTTATAGACAGATTCATGATAGCTGTAAAAACAACTAATTCGACGAATTAACTGATACGTAATAAATTCATTGCTTTTACTACAACTAAAATATTTAAACTGTGAGTAAACTAAGCTAATCAAAAAGGATATTTGGTGAGCCTAGTTGTGTATAAATACAACACAAAAAAATTAAAAGTTTGTCGGTTAATTTCTTTTAATAAAATAACAACAAAGAATGAATCAACGAACCACAGATATCGTCAGTTATACGTTAATTTTCAAATTTGACAAATTGATAATTTTGGAGTTTTCAGGGATGAGAGATAATTGATAAATTGTCTTTGATAATATTTCGCCAACAACTGTTTATACGGAAGTTGGAATATTGCTATCGATTAATTTTTGATTATTTGAATTTTTAAATTCATATTGTTGTTGACGATAATTTATCATTTGTTTAATAATTATCATCAACGTTTTTACAATTTTTGACAAAAAATAAATGAATAAAAATAAATAATACATACAAAAAAGAATAAAATAAATAAATAAACAAAATAAAGATAATTATCACATTGCTGTAAACACTATCAAATCAAAAATAATACTAAAAATAACAAAATCAGTTTTATAATACTTATTACAAAAAATGAATAAACAGTTAACTTATCATAAAAAAATGATTACAGAAATATTACATATGACTCCACCATATACACTAACGAAAAGAAATGAATAGAAACACACATACAAAAGAAAGGTGCGCATACAGAATCCATCCAAAGGAGTTTATAGAGTGAGAAAATTCATACTAAAATAGCTTCTATTAATGAACTCAAGGCTCCTGAAGCTTATCTGACAAGTATTTACAAGTTAAAAATTACGAAACGTGCAGTATTTGTCCAGAACATTCAAAAGATCGATCTCTGTCACTTATTGGATAACAAATTTTGGATCTTCTTAAAAATATGGCCCCAGGGGTATATTTTTTAGTTGTGTAATTTTAGGGGTGTACTTTTTAGTTATGTAATTTTAGGGGCGTACTTTTAACATGATCCCAAATTTTAGTATATGTTAATAAGGATTAGATTCAGACTATTGCCCAAAATGATTCTTTCAATTCCAAGAAAAGTCCGTATGAACCTAAAGAAAAGCATATAAAGCTAAACAGGATGCTGCCAGCACTTCTGGTGAACTATAACCCTATTTATCAGAGAAAAGAGTTGGTAAAGAAGTTGATTGCCTACAATGGTTGATAATTAAAGAATGTTGCTTTACTAAGTTGGAATTTTTGTCAAGACTGTTCTGCGTGTGCGAGTTACCTCCGTTCCGTGAGGATATATCATTAATATCACTGAAACCGAATACTGTGTTTGCGAGGTTGATTATATGGTGACATATGAGCGAGCAAAATGTTTGCGTTGTTTATGTTTGCAGCGGTTTTCAAATAACTTGTAATTAAACTACCGCTAATATAACTTAAAAGAGAAGTAATAATATTGATACTAATATATTGATTGTAAATAATAATTGAAGTATCACTAAACTCTTCAGTAATATAAATAAAGAAGTATTTGTGATTCAATTAAAATAAAGTATAATTAATCTTTATCTTCTCAACAGTTAACTATTAAAATAAAATTATTCATTCGCAGCCTTCATTTCCTATTTCCAATTTTCATTTCCTATTTCAACCATTGAACGATTTCATTTTTGTTGCAATATCTTTCTAAAAATTACAAATGTGTTTTTGATACCTAACTTCTAAGATGGCCAATCTACAGCACTGTTTTCAACTCATTTTTTTGCTTTTTACCAAAGTAAGTGCTTTTCAAACAGTGATAGTACAACACTCTAGATAAAGTATTCGAGAAAATTGAGAGTTCAGAGGTCGGTGGTCCTTTTTGAGAAAATCTGCAGTGATGTTAGTTATGTACTCTTGTGTCTTGTTGAAATAGAAAGTTATTACACAGCAGACCATGATACTCCTCCAAAAGCAATGGAAGCAGATCCTGCTAGTAATAGCCTTCATAAATTGTAATTTTATCGGATATATAAAGTAGCCTTCCTTTTCCACCAAAGTAGACACCAAATGCGACCATAAAACACTCTGAAATATTGGTACCTTGAGCAAGCAGTCTTTCAACATCAACTTAAATCTTTTTGACTATCCACAGACGAGTGCACTTCCGGCCTTCTCATCAGTGAATAAGACGCATTTTGAACTGAGAAATATCTTATTGGTGATATTACTCAAATAAGTCTGTTTTGTATAGGGACGACTAAAATGATTTAAACCGGTAAAAGTTTTAAAAAAGCTGAGTCACAAATAACTTTACATGATTATCTTGACAGAAATCGAACTAATGCCTGTGTCCAGTTGACTGTCCTGAGAATTAATGATACGGCTCATATTTTTCTCTCAGAGAGCTGTTGAAGGTGCAATTTGCCTTTCTCTGACAATTCAGCTATAGTTAAGGTTGATTTAAAATTGGCAGCTCAAAACATGAATTCGGCTGATCTGACTCTCAAATTTCCAGACACATGTTATTTTTTTAGCCGTAGCGCAAGAGCACATTTAGTCATTTACTGCTCACCTAATTACTCGTCATATGTCCAGAATAGAGGCCGTTGTAACCGGGCTGCGTCGCCATGCTCCGTGTAAGTCTTTATTAACTCGTCTAGTTATTAACTTCCAAATTATGAGACTGGTCTTTCAATCTTGTATATATACTCAATTCTTTGAGGAAATTATTTGAGGTTCGTGATAATTCAAAGTTGAATTATCAGAAAGTGACATTTTTAAAACTTTAATTTAATTAAAAATATTTTACTTCAAACCTTTTCAAAATTCTTATTTTAAATTATTTATTTCAAATGAAAACCCTATTTTTTGGTACGCCGACTTTACCGCGTAACATTTACAACAAAATTGTCAATAAGTGAACAATATCATCTAAAATATGAATAAAAATTTTTAATTATGTTATAATAAAACAATGATTCATACACGGATTTAATTTTAAAACATAAATAGATAGAAAACTTCAGATCGACATTACATTTAATTATTCTTTTTAATATAAAAAATGAACAAAGAACATACGAAAAATTAGTAAATTCCTAATTTAAAAAATTCAAAAAACATTCTAGAACAAAAAATGTGATGTGTAAATAGAAGAAAGATACAAAAATATTAAACTGATATATTAAAATAATGGAATAGTAAATATATACTTTAATCCAAAAAGTTTAAATTATGAGAAACGTCTCCAAGATAATCCAATATTGGTAAATTAATGTATTGCTCAACGACACGTTCAATCCTCTCACTTACTTTGGCAAAATTTGCAATGAGAATTGTGGGAATTCTTCAATTCTAAAGAGAATTTTAATGCACTACAAAATTAGTTCAACAAAATCTTGTTCAGTACGAAATTGATTTATCAAACTATAAACAGTTGGGTGATTGCAAGCGATAGAATTTTGAAACGCACGATGCCAATTTTCTATTGCATTGTTTGTGAGTGGTAGATGAGAAATAACGCGGTCATATACATTCCAACACTGAATTGAATATCGATGACGTAATCCTCGTTCTCCACGAGCACGGCCAATATATGTATCCTCAAAATATGCAAATACATCATCGAGTTCTGGATAATCATTAGAAAGATCAAGTAAAACCAAAAAGTCAGAGATAACATCATCCACAGGAACAAACGCTATAGCCATTATTGATTTCAGAATGGTTCTAATTTCATCATTGTTTGAATAGAGATCTGGAAGATTTGATGTTACTTTTATTTTTTTCCAAATTGATTGGTTACGATGAAAAAAGCATCCAAGCGATAAGAATAGCCTGTATACGCAACAATCGGATTTCCAGATTTTGAAGTAAAGAATTGAAGATTCATGCTGAAAAAAGTTAAAATTTTTTAGAAATTTATAATATTTTAATGTATATTTTTAAATGTATATTAAGGTAAATGGAAAATTTTATTATAAATATTATATTTTAATAAAGTATTATTCGGTAATAATGGCAAAAAATATCTTAATTAAAAATTTTAAGAAAATTGAATTTATTTAATTATTTAATAT
>MQRK01020729.1:0-11166 GCA_001938485.1 Girardia tigrina | reverse complement strand
GGGGGGGGGTGTAGGCAGAATGCCCATTTTTACCCTACTGAATAAACACAAAACGAAGAAATATATCTCATCTTCCTCTGAGATACAACAAATATTTGTTTCATTTCGAAAGTGCTGAGGCTGTAATAATTGATAAAGATCTGTGACATGATAAGTTAAAAAACTTGTTTTATCCCAAACGAACTTAAGAATATTTTCTTTTGTGTCTAATGGGATAGGAAGAGAAAATGTTTGAAAATATTGTAGCACAATCTACCCGTTAAAGTTAAATTATTATATCAACAATTGCAAAGGGTTACTGTAATAAATGCACAAACACAATAAGAATTCTTAGATCATGTCACTTCAAAAAACTTTTAAATTGGCCTAAATCTGCTGGTATGTCACATATTTTGTTAATACATTGTTTTTTCTACCCCTAAATGTTGTAAAATTACGGTATTCTCTGATTTCAGATAGTAAAAATTTACACTTTTCTACTGTCATCACAACGTTTGGTTTTACCATAAATAAATAACTTCAATTTACTCTCGTTATTCTATCTGAAGATTTATTTGTGACTTTATCCAGCTACATTTATACAGCAGACCAAATTCAATTTTTACCACGTTTTTCTTAGGTTGGTTTATTGTCTGTGTGGAACAAATCTTGCGATTGATTTTTCGACCACTTTCAGTCATCCAATTGAGCTGAATTTTTTTATACAGGCTTGCTTCCGATGACAATACAATATTTTAAAACATTTACGGCTCTACATAAACCGCATATGCTATAATTTAACTTTATGAAAAAAATCAATAATATTAATTAATACGTACAAAAAAAATATTTTGAAATAAAACTTGCTTTTATTAAAATAAAACTTTGTTATTTTGATTTTATTATCATTTCTGTTATTTGAAATCAATCGAAAAACGTCGTTGTTTTTATAAAAAATTTTTTATTAATAATATTATTTAACTATTTTTAGTTATTATTTAGGAATTCAAATCTTTCGATTTATTTCGAATAACAGAAATGATAATAAAACCAAAATAACAAAGTTTTATTTTAATAAAAGCAAGTTTTATTTCAAAATAATTTTTTTATTTCTACAATCATCTTCAAACGGCGCTTGACCAATATTTCCTTATTTCCGCTTACTTTTATTCTTTTCTCCTAGTCTACAACGGAGTTTAACCACCCAAATACTACTTGACAATCTGTCATTATATTAAACTTCTTTACGTCACATTTTAAAACTATATTTAACCCTTTTATCAAAACGACCAATTCAGATCCGCTGATATGACTAATATCATCCTCTGGACTCGGCCAATATCTTCCAGGATGATTCCATCTAACTCAACAACATATCCAGTTGCTATTTGACGTCGAGCAATTAGTTAATTTTGATGCATTCAATATGTCCTTCACACTTTCTTTACTCTTTTTAATTAATCTTGCATCATCGCTTCGGTTTTTGGTGATACCAGTTGGTTCCAATAGATCTTGTTTCACGGAGCTCGGGTAACCGTTAACTCTCTACTAACAGGATAGTGTCCAACTAGTTTTAAACACATAAAATATATTATCTCCTTCAGACTTATCTATGTTGTTTGTTCTCTTCCACATCAGTACAGTTTGCTTTACATACATCTGTAAACCCTGAACGGTCGTTTTCCTAATTTCTGCGGACTCTTTATATATCAAACCATAAAATTTTAAATGCCATCTAACTTTTGAATCAGAAATTATATTTCTATCTATAATTTATTCATCCACAAAGTGAACAAGTTTCTCCTTCAATATACTTTAAGTTTTTGAAGTAAAACCTCGTATAATATTTGTAAATATTCTTTGTTTATGTCGATGATTTTACAACTACCAGATATTTTTATTTCCTTCTGGAATTATTCACAAACGGCGACTGTATCAATTGTGAGAACGAATAAGTTTATTTAATTCTCTAAAATCCAAAACCGCTTCCACTTTGCCTTTCGTTTCTTGCTTTTCACTCGTAAGCGGAATAATTCATTTTTCCTTTTTATCCTCTGGTACAAGTCATATATTATTATTCCATATATTGAGTTCATTAAGTAATCTTTTTTGAGTAACAGTATTTTCTATGATTGGTTCTGCTTCAGATGTGACATTCACACTGAAAAGCTCCAATATCAAAACATGAATTTACAGCGTCTTATTCGTCCCTTGTCACTTCCGTCATTGCTGCTGGCATAAGAGGATGTTTCTCAAGCTTTTTTTCTTCTTTTTGTTTGTTCAGAAATAGAAAAATAATCGCTGATTTGTTTATTACTCTCTATAATACCGTTGTAAAAGTAAGCAATAATTAAATTATAATTAATTATTAAATTTAGAACATAAGTAAATAAATAATGAAAAATATTGAAAATCAGGCGAACATAACCAATACTTAAGCAAACCTTTTTTTCTTAAATTTGTAATTTATTATTTTTTTCTGAGAGACTCACATTTTAAACTTAAACATTTTAACATATTCTTATAATTATTTAGTAATAAACTAAAATTAAAACATAATATAAACTTTTCGGGGAAAGGAGTTTGCCCCTATCTGAGTAAGCCCCTGGTATCAACTTTTATCAAGGCAAGGTGTCCTTCAAAGTAATCCAAGAGTTCTTGAACTATTTCCATCTCTTGTACAAATAATTTACTATGAGTTGACATCTCAGGTACAAGAATCACATTCGTTACATGCAGGTGAGTACTCAAAAACAGAACTGAACAAAATACTTTTCTAAAAGTAATATTTACTTATTTTAATGGAGATATGGTAATGGTCCAATTATAAAATTTTCTAGAGAGTGGACTCATTGCACGAAGGAGATGTCGAAATTTAGTAAAAACACATTAAAAATAGCTTTTACGAAAATATATACAAATATATAAAAATATACAAAATAACAGTATAATTTATATGTATGAAAAAGTTGTCAAATATTTTTATTTTATTTTTGGTGCTTGTACCTTTTACCATTTTAAAATTAAATTTATTGGCTTTTTATATGTAATTTGAGTACAAAGAAAATAAATATGTTATTTAAACATGTTTTGGTTTCATATTGAACTATTAAAAGGATATTCATTGGGATTTATACATTTATACAATAATTATAAAAGTACCGGTTTTGTTTTCAGATACTTTAAAAATTAATTAAAAGAATTAATTAATTTAAAAAATATTTTTGCAACTGTTTCTATTCCACCGCTCACGGCGTCCTATCTTCAACAGCTTGATGTGCTAATAAATTCAATTTTTAAAGCTTAAATGACAAAGGTGGGGGTAGGATTGGTTTACTAATGATGAAAATACATATTCTAAGAATGGATATCGCCAAAAACCTACTTGAGAAAATGATTTTTTTGGTTTCAGAAAGTCTAATTGAAATTCAATAAGTAGATATTATGAAATCATTCCGACTTTCAGGTATAACTCAACATGGTATTAATTTGAGTAGTGAACAGTAAATAGTAAATTGGGAAATCTACTACATAATTCTAATACAGAAGATTCATAGTCCAGTGATATTCAGCATAATGATGTTGAAGGTTTATCAATTTAAATTTATAAATATTAAAAAACTACAATTTTGTTTTTTCATTATACTTTTTTATTAAATTATTCTGAACTTTTATTTTTATCAAAAAACTTTTGTGGAAGATTTTATTTGTTGGGTAGTCTAATTTTTGAAAAAAAAATACTCGTAAAAACCTTGTTTCTTCCAATATAAGACCTTAAAACGGCAAGTTAAAGAGCGTTTCCAAAAGAATAGCTACATGAAACAATGTTTCTATAATTTTTAATCTTAAAAAAACATCAATAAATTTGGGGAATTTCCATGGATGACCAAGGACCATTTATTGCATATCCCTTTGCTTCATCATTGCTCCCTTAATAACTTTACATCCCTTTTCCCGCATTATTATCCATTTATTTTTATGGAAATATGAATCTACAGAAGTTATTATTTATCTTTATTCGAAAATTCAAAACGATAATTATATATATATTGTTATAAAACGATATTTATTACAACAAATTGAAAAAAAATTATATTTACATAAATAAAATTCCAATAATTTTTTAATAATAAATTTTATTTAATCAATAAAAAATCAAATTAAATTCGATAGCACATTTTATTTACATAAAGCATTTTTTGTAATAAAAAAAATGATGTGAAAAAGAAACTAATCAACAACAGACAAAAGCAAATCACTGAAAACAAGTATTATTGATAATAAACAAATATAAGCACAAAAAAATCGAAAATTTAACACGAGACTTTTTTTAATATTTGAAACAAGAAAAAAGAAACGAAAATGTGAACATATTTATTCGGAGGCAGCAGTCACAGCAGCAGCAGCAGCAGCAGAAGAAGCAGCAAAGATTCTGCAACAAACAAGCAATGATTTACATGCGACAACATCTAAGAAAAAATCATCGGCCGACCAATCAGAATCGAGAGCGATTTTAATTGTCTGATTAATTTTACTAATCAATTTTCATTGGTTAATGATAAATAATAAAAATGATTGTTAATTATTGAAACAAATCTTGATTTAATCATTTTCAAATGTTATAAAAATGGATTTGTCTATTGAAAATAAATACATCGGACCATTATCATCATCTTCAAACTCAACTCGACCTTCTAATTGTTATGAAACATTCGTTCCCGGATTTCCGGCAATGTTTAACAATCTTGTCGGGTTTTCTCGCTATCGGCTTCCGAGAATCGTCAACAATGACCAAAACTTCATGCAGTCGTTGCGATTCCCCAATAACGCTTTTCTTCAATCCTCAACGATCGACTGGATCAATCAAGCCATTCCACAATACATCATGAAAGACATGATGAACAACAAAACAAGTGATTGATTGAAACAAATAAAAACGAATAATCGATTTAAAAATTATTAATTTAATCTTTCCAGATTCAGATCCCTCAATCAAGCTTAATGGATTGGGCAATTTCCCGATTTCTTTCGCTCCGAAAATCAATTTTAACGGAACGAATAATTCAAATCAAATGGAAAATTGCAAAATCAAATCCGAAGAATTTCAATTTCAAATTAAAGATGAAAGTGGTAAATGATTGATTAACATTTATTTTTTTTCGTTCTTTTTTTGTTTTAATCAATTGCTACTGAAAACAAACAAAACGATTAAAACGAAAAAGAAAAATTCGGGGGTTGTTTTTTTTCTGTTATTTTTTTTTCATGACGGTTTTTTGTCGTGGTCTTGACAAATAAATAAAATAATAAATTGAATCTAATTATATCAATTAAATGATTGTTTGAATAAATATCAGCGATATCGGGTTACACAATGTCTCACAAAATAAATTCAGTGAAAAAACTACTGTCAAATTGTAAATAGTATCGATTATTAATTGACAGTTGAAACAAAAAGTAATAATTCAAAATCGCTTTTTGTATTTCGTGAAAAGTTCTTTAATAAAAGTTTTGACTTTTCGTTATTAAAAAGATTAATTTATTTGTAATTAATATTTGAAATTTTATATTATATTTTTGCCGCCCCCCCACGCACCGCTTCTATCTCATATCAAAATTGAATTTTGAAATTATGTGATTTTTAAATTAAATTTTATAAAAAATAATAATATTATTTATTGATAAATTTATAAATTATAAAATTAATATAAATATGACTAATAATTTATTAATATTTTAAAAACAAAAAAATTTTTGGTTTCTATTAGCCATTTAAAGGTTAATAAATTAAAATATTGAAAAAAAATTAAACATTTTTTGAAAGTTTTTTTTTATTTTATTAGTCGCGCAAGAGGTTTAAACAATCCTTCGTCAGTTTTAAATATTATTATTAATTTTATTTATTTTTGAGTTATAAAGGATGAAGGTATTACAAAAAGAGAAAGGAAATATGTATTTATTAACATTTTATTCTATAAACTGATCTTAATATTTTAATATTTAATCCCTGGATCGCGAAACCATACATTAACTGTATCAAACCGTACATTCTGAATTTAAAATTTTATATTTTTAAAGTAGCTGCTCTTATAGGAACAATAAAATAAAGAAAAACATGGAATAATTAAATAACGCACAACTCTACTCAAACTCTTCTCAAAGGGTTATGTATCTTTAATGATAAAATAATAAACCATGATAAACCGTCAGTTATATATCAATGAAATAAGTGTCAATAAATATATCCTCAGATCATCCATAAATACAATTTTCAATAAGTTTGTTTGTTGTTTAAGTTTTCCTTTCATCCTGGAAGATAATAAAACAAAATAATCGCCACTACATGACCAACAACCTAGTAGGTTAAAGAGCACTTGTCTTCAGCCATTATCCTTCATTGTTTGTTGAGGATCGCATGTCAGGCCTAGAAACGAGTCGCTCCGTTTTCACTCGTATCCGATATCGGATGTCTCCATGTCCATATAAGTATTTTTATAAGTATTCTAACGACAAATATTTGTTTTCTTAATAATCCACCTGAAGATTAAGTATGAATGACATTATCAAGAACATAGCAACATTTTCAACTAAAATCTCTCATATGAATCTTCTGGTTTGAATTTTATGTTTATAATTTGTCGGAATTAATCGGCAAATTATTTTTTTTTAATTCAAGAACAAAAAAATTCAGGGCTCTCAGGTTAACAGTATTTTTTTTAATTCCAACCCCCCTTCGAACGTAAAAAACTTCTTCTTTTGTTTGAGTAAAAGATAATATAATATAATATAATATAATATAATTTTTAGAATATCTCAATTTAGTGGGAAAAGTCCAATTTAATTATGAAAATAATCATTTTTATTTTATAATAATTTATTAAACAATTATATTAAATAAATTAAACTTAAGATGGTTTCGGAATTCGATATATTGGGTATGGTTATGATATATTTTATATATATATAAATATCTCCCTAATTTTTGTTATGTTGAATCTAAAGGGTTGAAAATCGAGTCTGATGAAGTTTATAAGAAAATATAGATAGTAGAAAAAGAGCGCGAAGGTGTATGGTAGGAAAATCTGTATAGAGTATTGAAAATAAAACAAATCGCATTTTGTACCGGTTCGTTTTATGAAACAAAATGAGGTTAACCAGTGTCGGGAATTATTTACAGTCTTGGAAAAAAGTTTATAGATTTTTCAATTTGTTATTTTTGTTGTTGAAATATGTTTATAACTATCACAACGTTTATAATATTTCAAAATGCATGTCTCTAAAAGAATAGGTTTGATAACAGATAAAATAAATTAAATTGATAAAATAACAGATAAATGAAAAAAAATTGAAAAATCTTCAAACTTTTTTCCAAGACTATAAGTACGGGTAAAGCTTGTTTTGCGACTGGGTTCCGTTCCACGACGTAAAACGTACCGACGCAAAAAGAAGTTCACCGGTAATCTTAATCTTTCAATTTATATCAAAGATTATTTTTTTCATATCTTTAAAAAATATTTTGTTTCATTAAACCTCACAAAATTAATTTCTTTTTTTGTCTCCTAAAATTAAATGAAAATAATTTAGTTTCCATTTGTTGTTTTGTTGACAAACCCGACCACCTTTCACCCGTTCTTCTTTATGCATAAATGGAACTTGTGAATGTTAAATCCCCAAATAGGTATTAATTGCATATAATGACAATAAATCCTTATTTACCGTACAAAAAGTCTCTTTCTAAAATATCTTTGCCAGTCGATTTAAAAACGGGGGGCAACTAATTGATAACAAACGACATCGTTCCTCCCCCGATTCACCCTAATTGATTCCAGCTTCTGTCCTGAGCGCATTTTGTTGACTCTTAGTTCAAATTGGTGCTGATGTATTTCTATTTATTCCATTTTATTGTTTCAGTTGTTCTAGGATTGCAGGTTAATGTTGACTTGTTTTGAAAAACATTAGCCTATCTGATTTCACAATGGAAATTGCGTTCTTACAGTTTGTAAATCTCTATATCTAAGGTGGGCAAACAGGGCAATGTTTATCCATTTCATTTCGCTAAAGTCTGGTTATTAGAAATTTAACAATTACATTTCAATGTTTACTTTTAACTAAATATTATATACAGAGGATTTGTTTTCACTTAGCCTATTCTATTAAAAAAAATTTAGATTTTTCCTTGTCTCCTTAATGTTGAGTTGATAAGACAACTTTTTCTAGACAACGAAACTGTAGATACGGAAGAAAAACGAAGAAGGACACGAACGAATTTTGCGATATGGCAACTTGATCAATTGGAAGTCGTCTTTAAAACCAGCCATTATCCTGATGTGAGCTCGAGAGAAAGTCTTGCTCGTTCGTTGGGTCTGCCAGAATCAAGAGTTCAAGTATGGTTTCAGAATCGAAGAGCGAAATGGAGGAAAAAAGAAAACACTAAAAAAGGTTTTTAAACTTAATTGTATTGAATATCAGATTTATTATTCAGAATTATCTATAGGACCTGGAAGACCAGCTCATAATGCACAACCTGTCACTTGTTCCGGTGAGCCTATATCGCCAACGGAATTAAAACAAAAGGAATTACAACGACAAGAAAGAAAACGAAGAAAACAAGAAGAGCGTAATCGTAAATTAGCAGAAAAGCGTAAAAATTCACAACAGTCTTTGACCATTTCCCCTTCTCTTTCACATACTTCAACCGTCGACAGATGCAATCTTGCCATGAAACTGCAAGATTCGAATAATATGTTTCCCCACAGATCAACAGAAACTGCGTCTTATTTATCAACAAGATTCAACGGATCAGATTTATTATTGCCATTCCAGAATGATAAAATCAATTCCCTGAATCAAATCAAAACCCTTCCTGAACCTCTTTGTAATAGACATAAATCATATAATATTAATGATATACTCAACTCTAATGCAACTGATGCTAAAAACGACCTCTCAGATTCTATTAATTTGTCCTCGAGCAACTTGTAAAATAGAATATATTTCTATACTTCGACGTTGATATGAAATCAAAATTCTTCGTTATTTATTTATTTATTTATTTTATTATCATAATTATTATTAGGAAGTCTTTGACGTATCTCAGTTCCTCAAGATATGACGTTTTTTTAATGTATTTACTGATTTTTATTGATTATACCGAAAGAAGTTTCTAGATTTCTTGGTCAGTTGAAGGTAGCTTAAGTTCCTCTGATCTCTTCTTGCACTTCCACTTGTCTTCATAGAAGTTAATTTTATATTTTCATAAATCGATAATACTTTATATCCAAATTATAATACTCATAAAAATATGACGCTTTTTGAATTTTTGGTTAAATTTATAAATAATTTGACTACTACCATAAATGAGGCTTCTCATTTTCTCTAAACTTTCCCGAATATATTTTGTATGGCTCGTGTTCAAAATAGCGACAATCGAAATAGCGTTCATTATAAAAATGCAATTATAAATAAAAACACTAAACAGTTAAGAAAAATTTATTTCTAAGTTGTAGGCCATGCTTCAAGAAGCATTTTTCCTGGTAGTCGGTGGGCGAGTGGTCCGGTGAGTAGGGTGGATGAGGCAGAGTTTCGTAGTCCAATTCGTTTAGCTTTTGTAGAGTTAGTTTTGCGATGTGTGGCCGGGCGTTGTCGTGGAGTAGAATTTGCCCTTTCATATTGACCAATCTCTGGCACATAAGTCGGAGCTCGTGATGCATTTTGTCCATTTGTTGGCAGTACTTCTCTGCGGGTATCGTTTCACCCGTATTCAGAAATCTGTGATAGATGAGACCGGATGCAAACCACCAAACATTCACCAAAACTTTCTTTTGGTGGAGTTTCGGTTTCAGAAAGTGGTGAGGAGCCTCATCACAGTCCAAAGATTGTGCCGAATGTCGCTGATTGTCGTAGAGAATCCACTTCTCATCGCATGTCACAATGCGATCGAGAAACGGGTCGTTCTTTTTGCGCAGAAGAAGCGCGGAAGACACCTCAAAACGACCATTTTTTACTTTCGTTCAATTCGTGAGGCACCCATTTATCGATCTTTTTCGACTTTCCAATTTGCTTCAAGTGCCGAGTGACGGTTGAGGGATCAACGTTAAGCTCTTCTACGAGTGCTCTAACTGTTGTGAGTGGATCGGCTTTAACCAGCTCCTTCAATTCGTCGTTGTCAATCGTCGATGGGTACTGCCATGAGGCTCATCTTCCAGGCGGGTATTGCCAGAGCAAAACCTTTGATACCAGTACTGCACCGTGCATTCGTTGAAACTTCCCTTGCCCCAAACTTCGTTGATGTTTCTAGCGGTTTGAGCTGCATTAGTTCCTAGCTTGAACTCGTAGAAATAAATTTTGCGAAAATCACGTTTTGACATCTGCAATTAAAATGGAAATTATTAACAAAAGAAACATTATAATAAGTTTTAGACAAATATATCTGAAAGAGTATAAATAAGACTTTCGAATGACTCATAACATCACACATGATTTAGTCGTATTTACAAAAAATTTAGTCGCAAATACAAAAAATCAAAAACTTGCATTCCTTTTGCAAAGACCTAATATCTAAATTTTTCAATCAAAATGTTAGACCGATATCTGTTTAACTTTTCATGCTGTGTAAAGACTTATCTTTGTCCATTCGAGATTGGAAGTTCTGTTTTCTATTTAAGATCTTTTTTATTTATCTTTTTTGAAGTCCGGAATAAATTGAGGTGAACTCTTCTTCATGCTTGGTCGAGAGACTCTTCTGGTAACCTAAAATCTTTGAAATTAGAAATATTGATGTAAGATATTGTAAAAAAGGAATGCCAGAAATGATAAAAAAAATTATGGGAAGATTACTAATCTTAAATTATGTAGATCATTGTAAATTAATTGTCTGTAAAGTATTTATTTAATAATTTTATTTATTTGCTTTTTGTTAATCAGTATTTTGCTGATTTTGGTTAGAAAACGTCTTTTATAAAACAATTAGAGTATTTTTTGCAGACCATAACAATAACAAAACTCCATCTGTTCTAAAATAATGTTTGTTTCCAATTTTAATGATAATATTTTTTAAATTTATCATCACGGTTTTTCTTTTTGCACCCACAATTTCCTCCCCTCGACGATGAGCTGACAATATTTTTTCCATTCTTTTTTATTAGCTCACTTTCTATATATATATATATATATATATATATGTATCCATGG
>MQRK01020597.1:0-15310 GCA_001938485.1 Girardia tigrina | reverse complement strand
TGTAAAATTATAAATAATTTTTATATCTTTCTGTCTATAATAAATTTTACATTTGAATGCAAAGAAGACATAGAATTTAAAAATACAGAAATCGTAATTTCCTCGCGATTTCTTTATTTAAATGATTACATTTCGACCAATTTAATAAAAGAGAACAATAATGTTCATCCATTTTTAATGGGAGAATTTTATCATTTTTTCTAAATTTCTCAATTTTCTCAAATTGAAAACAATTTAGTATATCATTCATTTTATTAATATAATCAAAATAATTCAATCGAACCAACCAATTTCCCTTATCGAATTAACCAATATTTACCTTTTTCTTAATTAGATTTTTTAAAATTAGAAATTCTTTATTACTTTAATTTCCATTTTGTTTAAAATATTTATTGTATTGTTAAAAAGCACGTAATTTAAATTTTAAAATTTAATTTCATTATCAATGAAAATTTCATTTTTTATCAATTGAAGAATTACAAATTTGTTTGTTTTATTATTTTTTTCTCGTTAGTATTCATATGATGATCAATGATCTCAAGCGAACTTGTTTTACTTTAGGGGCGAAAAAATCCGATTATTCGTGAAATTTAGTAGGTAAAAACAATCAGCTATTTAAACTATTCAAAAGTGCTTAAAGTAAACGGTTAATTCAATTTGGCAAAATCGTGACAGACTGAGTCACACATGAGTCAAACAACTACAATGTCATCAAAATAATTGCACTGCTGTTTGATAATATTGAGGAGGCCTTACTCAAAAGGTTTAACATAACTGGCTCCCAAAACACTCCAATTAGTGGTCCTTTAATGAGTGAGAAAGCCCAGGATTTTGCTAAATTGTTCAAGCACAAAATATTTTGGTGTAATGTTGGCTGACCGGAAAGATTCAAAACTCGCCATAATATTCTGTTTCGTTATATCTGTACAAACGTAAATTTAGTGTTGTTTTATGTGCGCTACCTTTTTGAAATTTGAATTTTTGAAATGTGATGTCAGTTAATAAGGTTTTTTAATTAATATTTTTTATAACAAAATTAACGGTATTCGTTTATAACGGACCTTAGCTAGTACGGACTGCTTTTAATAGTCCCATGAAGTCTGTACTAATGAAGTTTTTTGTATACATATATAATATAATATTTGCACACATAATACAAAATATCACAATAAAGCACTAGGCATTGATTTCTGCTCACTTTTTGGATAATGTTAAAGTAGAATCCGACTATTTATCTATTGGTTTCTATCCAAGTACATCGGCAGATTTTTGATATTTCGCTTCCTTCAACTTTTAATGCTTATGGACATTGCACTATAATACACAATATGTCAATATTCAATTTGTGTGCATTTTTTCAACAATCTAAAATCATATTCTTACTATTTACCTCTAGGTTTCTATCCATGTGTTCAAGCAAATATTTGATATTTTGTTTGCTTCAACCTCTATACCCTATGGGCATTCTCCCCACTTTGCACTATAAACCGCAACATCTCACTAATCGATCTGTGTGCGTTTTTTCAAAAATCTCAGATGATATTCTGACTATTGACCTATTGGTTCTTATCCATGTGTTCAAACATAATTTTAACATTTTGCTACCTTGGACCTCTATACCCTATAGACATTTTCCCCACATTATGGCCATTCTGCCTCACTATGGGGCCTTCTACACCACTTTAAACTTTAATCTGTATTATAATAAAAACAAATAAATATTTCACAATTATAATTGCACATTAGATCAATAAAAGTAATATACACTTTACACAATTGTGAATTTATTGATTTTGAACAATTGCACAGTGCAACACTTGTGCAGTATTGATCACCACTTTTAGCACTTTTTTCTGATGTTCATGGTTTTTGAAGGTAATTTTCATGGTTTTTAATTTGCACATGCTCATCACATGTGCAGCATGCCTAGGCTCTGTGCAGCCTCATTTTGGTGGTTTTTAGGAGTTTTAGATGATTTCTAAGGTACTTTTAATGGTTTCTAAGCTAACGGTGATGGTTACTAAGGCGTTTTCGATCTAACGTGATTTCGATGGTTGTAAACGTGATTTTAAGGTGTCTTCAATGACTTTTAAAGTAACGGTAACGGTTGTCAAGGTTTTCGAGTTATTGGATTGATTGTTTGGGTTATCGGAACCGTTGCTACGGTAACCGTGACAGTTGTCATGGTTGCGAGTACTCTCCCCGGGGGCTAGTGAGATAGAATCCTGTTCCAGAATACCCATCTTTCTCCTATTTATAATGTCTGTGTAAGTTAGTTTTATATTTATTGGGTGTACCTGTACCCCGGAGTACTGTTAATTTAAGTCAAATATGAGCGTGGTCTTAGGATTAATATCTGAAAGATTAACTTTTATTTCTGAAATATTCTATATGAAAGATATAGTTAAGTTAATTGATTGAAGGAAAAATGAAACTAACCTGAAAATTTAATTGATGAAAAAGTTTAGTGTAAAATTTGTAATAACAAAAATAAAAAAAAATCATCAGATGCATCTTTTTCGCAATCTAAATTCTAAATTATAAAATGATTGAATAGCTTTTTGGTATTGTAATATTAATGAAACAGTTATACAGCAGATATTTGTTAATGAAGCAACACTCAACATCACTGGCCAGACTAATTGTAATCTTTTTCCTGCTTGAATGACAGAGTCAGCCAGAAGAGGTCTGCGAATATGAAACAGAATATAATGATGCTGACTGTTACGTATTCTAGAAGACGAATATAATATCGTTTTCACGAAGTTAATGACTTAATGATTTGGTTTTTTATATTTTATTATACTCCATGTGTGAGGTATATTTTTTAATTGTGCTTATTGTATGTTGTTTTAGGATTGTGTTTCTCCCACCCAGATGGAAGATTGATATATTAAATATTTTAAAACGTCGGTTTATTAAATCAATTTAAAAATTTAAATAACCAACTTTAAATTACTGTTTATTAAATTAAAAAGTTTTCTTATCCTTTATATTACTCTTGAGTATTTTCATATATAAAATCTATAAGGAAATAATATAATAATAAATATAAAATCTATGAGAAGAACTTAAACTACTGGACATAGTTGGTCTTTATTATACGAATCATTTGATGAACAGTATACCAAGAGACCTTTAGATGAAAAGTCAATTTGTGATGGTATTTTTCCTTCTTATTTCTTTGTAGAAGCATTTATTATTTATTTTCTTCTTTAATTTTACCAAATAAATAATATGTATAAAACCGTATTAACATTTTGTTATTAAACATTATAACTAAAGTAAGTTATTTTTTTTCAAAATTTTAATTATTTTAGAAAATTTTAAATGATTACTTTAAGAAGTAAAATATAAAATATTAAAAATAAAAGTTATTTAAAATATTTTCCTTCTTAACTTGAAGCAAAATTATATCATTTGATATTTGATATTATGTTATTATTTATAATTAGGAAATTGCTTTCTTCAGAGACTAAATCAAGGAGAAAGTCTTCTAATAAGTATTTACCTGTTTTATATGAATATAATTTAAATTATTTGATTCATTAGATTTATCTGACGGAAAAAATAAAATATAAAATATTTAGTGAGCAGAAATATAAAAAAGTAAAAATTAGACAGAAAATTATTAAAATATTCATAAAAATTATGAAATAACTTAAAAAGTATTACAAAAATCATTAAAATTAAAAATATTAAAGAATGACTTTTGTGAAGGACAGGTTCCCTCTTAAAATTTTTGAAATAATTTATTTTTATTAATAATTTCTAAAATAAGGAAATATTTAAAATCAAAATTTTCTAAACAATTATAACTAAAAAAATAAGTTTAAAATGATAAATATCTTTTGTTAAATTAATTACAGCAATGAAACTTGTATTTTAAATTCGTAAATTGTATTTCGAAAATTTAGACATGTTAAACAAATGAAACGAATAAATAGCTTATCAGTATTTATAATTCCATATTTTTATGTATAAGGAATATGGTAAAAAGAAAACGAAAGTACCTCAGAAAAAAATGTTAAATTAATTGTTTTTTGTGTTATTAAATAAAATTTGGTGTTAATGAATCTTAATTTTGATCAAGAACCCAACAACTTTAAAAAATGATGTTCACAGAGCTGGTACTAGAGTGTCAGTAAGGGGTCCCCCAGATCACGAGAAAACGAATAGTTTAATTTCACTTTGGCGATGGGGTTTTCGAGATGTCCGGTCGGTTAATGGAGATAAAATTTGAAAGAACTCCGTGGCCTCTGTTTCGAATGAGCTTTAAATAAGGATGACTAGCATGTCAATGGAGCACGATTGCCATTTTTAAACATATTGTAGCTTGTCATTATTTTCAGTTGCTTCTGTTCGACATTAAAATTAACAACAGTTGTTCAAATATTACAATTTCAATTTTCTTATTTTCCACATCGGGATTCAAGAAATCCTTGATATTTTAAATTAAAAAATCGAAAATTAAAGTGGATGAAGGGAAGAAAGGGCGTTTTAAAATTAGAAAGTTTATTAAAATTAAATCTACGTTCAAACTTTTTATTTCTCACGATTGTTAGTCGCATTCATTCGTTCTTTGAAATTTCAGAAGTTATGTTTAACACAAAAATTTATTAGTCATTAAACACCAGATAAAAAATTACGTTGGCGTCTTCAGTGGACGAATCGGCCACAGTACATTCGTAGAAATGCTACTGTCTTTGATTTTTTTTCGCTCTTATAATTGAGATAATTCAAATTTAATATTCAAATTCTGTAAATGAAAAACATTTTCTCAATTTATGTTATAAAAGTGTATAAACATCAGCTCAAACTTTAGTAAAATAGTAAAAAAAATTCTTCAATTTTTAACATTATTGAAGTTTTACAAAATCTGCGACAATAGTATTCAATCTAATCTATCAGATTAATAATTTTCATAGTTATAATGTTATATCCATTAATAGTCATCGTTGATGCATTACTTTATGTTTTCATTCAACCGAGAATCCTGTGATTTTTTGTCTTTATAACTCTCTTACAACTAGTGAACTTTAGTCGTGAACATTTATTGAAGACATCAATCTTTAAATGAAACTCAATAAATTTATCTTTCATCCATAATGTATTTGAATCACTCTAATGTAATGTATCACTCTCATTCTCGATTTAAATACTTGCTGCATCATTGTTGTACTATGCTATTATTTTATGCATATGACAGCTTAGATTAGTGTCAACTGACTAATTTACTAAAAGTATCTAACTTTTATTGCCTATTATTAAGTGTTTCTCGTATTAAAACTGTAAATTAATTTTCAAATGCCAAGAACATTCTAGCAGTATAAATTAAGAAAGAAAGCTATAGAGAGTGGGGAAGAGAAATACGAAGGCCTACCACCATTGAGGCAACGAATTAGAGCTCATCACCTAAACTTTTGAATAACAAATCTACATTATTAACAAAACAACTTATGCAAGGAAAATGCATTCCTTTACATAATTACAGGAATGTCCAAGGCATCTGCAAACGTGGTAGTGATCAAAATATTCAATTAACACAAACTAGCAGCACTAGTGCAATAATAATTGGCGACAGTGAACGCCCTTCTGGCATTGCATAAAACACGAGTAATCAAAACATTTCAATACTACCATAATGAGCTTAAAGATAAATTAGCCTGTAGTAAAAGGGATGATAAAGACGATGAACACCTTTCTGATGATAAAATTGAAATTTTGTGACACTCATTCAACATACAGTGAGACCAACTCAGAAAGTCAGATTTGATTATTTTATTTCTAGCTGCTCGATCAAAATACATGTATTGACTCATTTACAGACAACTTAGACAACGTACCTTCTGAGCCTGGTTTCATTTCGTGTGGCGCGTATCGAGGTAAAGATGGAACACACTGGACGAAATAACCTTTTCCTTGTGGTCGTCTGCAGGCTGTCAATGTCATGAGAACTCCTAGTAGACTCAGGTGCCATTGGGTACCGTCAATGTGATGAGATAGCATTGACAAACTGGCGTTTATTTTTTAATGATTCTATCTTATATATGATAGTGGCTTGTACGATTGACAAAGCACGAAGCTAGAAGGCCGATTTGATCATTAATCGAGAAGAACTATGTACATGCATTGGTTTATGTATTTTGATTTGTGTTTATAGAGGACGTTGTGTGTCAATCAGGTTAATATGGTCAGCTTCAAAAGGTCGTCCTTGCATCATCCGATTCATGTCTCGCTCGACATTTACACTAATTACTTATTATCGACGATTCGACTTGACAAGTACCACACAAAGTCGTAGACAACAGACAAAATTTACTCATATAGGTTCAGTTTATGGCATGTGGTCTTAAATACTCTCAAGGTCATTCATTCACAATAAATACGCAACTGTGGATATGTCTTTAGTTCCACATCGTGGACGTCGTAGATTTATACAATATACAAAACCGGCAAAATATGGAATAAATTTTTCTTGTTTGTGCGTCGCTGCTCGCATAACAAACGCGACCATTACCTTGGCTCTGACATGGGTAATTCTCAAGCAATTGGTCTCAAACAGCAGGTAGTTTTGAACCTCACTGAAAACTTAGACGCAGGTTGCACTGTTGTGACAGATATATTTTACCTCTACTTCATTGACACGAGAATTATGAGGTCGTGATTTAGGATTGATTGGGACTATCCCAAAAAATCAGCGTGAACTACCAGAACCATTTACCAGTAACATATGCGTGATAGCACATCCTTATTTAGCACATCCTTATGACAACGCAATGTTAGTTTCATATGCACCTAAAAAAGTCGGTTGTTCGCCTTTCAAACGAACTCAATCAAAAAGACATTAGCCAAGAAAGTGGAAAAACAGAAGTCATTTTCACTTAAAAAATAAATAAGTCGACAAACTTGAACATGTGTGTGCATTCTACACAACTGGCAAACATTCCTTGCGAATACCAATCTATATTTTTCAACATATTATTGTTGTTTCCGCACTCAACGCATTAATCATTTGGCGAATATTCACTAACGAAACCCAACGCCAAAAGACGAAAATTTCTCAAGAGGCTTGGTTCAGAAATTTGTGGGGTAATCAATTTATTGTCTGTAGTTGTATACTAGATATTATTCTCTTATTGTTTATTCTCTGTCATTCAAGTAGCATCGACAATTGTGGAAACATTTGTTTGGGTTCAACTAAAGTGATACAGCCAGTAGTTGCTCTCACTGGTAGTAGATGAAAATGTCGTCTATGCATATCTGGTAGACTATTCAAACCTGCAAAAAGTGTCAGAAACGACTGTGTATTCACTATGTCACATATACTTGTCCATAATGTTGATAATATGTACATGTGAAATTTTTATTTGTTGTATTTAATAAAGTGGCTGATTCGTCCTTTCTTGACGCTAGTATTATTTTTTATTCATACCATGTTCAAGTCAAAGCGCATAACAAACAAATAAATTTTTAAAACAGCATTGTAAAGAGCATAAAAAAGTTAGGCAAAGTCACCAAGTTTCAGAGTTATGTAAAAGTAGGGAGTAAGATTTGAAATTCTTATGTTGCCGATTCAGCCACTGTTGGTGTTTAAGGTTTAAGGAAAATAATACACATATATAAGCAAAGGTTATAGCCGGGTTTAAAAGGGAAATCTGCCCCGCGGATTTTTTGATTGGCACTTAGGGAATCATTTTGATATCAAATAAAATTAATTCAGCCAATTTTTCAGCTATTTATCCCGTACGGTTTTCGAGTATCTAAAAAAACCTTTTTTCGATTTTATTTTTTTAATAGTAGAATTCAAAATAAATCAATAATGATTTTTTTCCTAATTCTTGGGAGTCAAAGACATTAAAATATTAAAATAAATCTCAAGTGGAAAGTAGATGTTTCAAAGAAATAGAATTAAAATTAATTTTTTGACCGCGTTTTTGAAAAGTGTCCATCACCAATTTTTTTAGAAAATAACTCTTTACTCCTTGACACACAGGGTGTTTTTCATTTTTTAAAGTGGTGAAACATAATTAAAAAAAATAAAAAAACTATTTTTTCAAAAAATTAAATCGAAATATTTAAACAAATATTTTGAGTATTATACTAAAATTCGGGACGTAAAAGGTTACATTATTAAAATTTTGTAAGCGAAACGAAAATTTATTAACTCCTAAAATATTAATAATAATAATAATTAGTAGTGATAGTAATAATTGATAATTAATGTTATACTTTTTATCTTTGGAAATATATCAAAATAAATCATTTTGTCATTCTGAAAATTAATTATTTACAGATTTTTCACGAAATTCTCCAACGAAAGACGTTGGTAAAAAGAAATATAATGAAATTAAATATAAATAATATTATGGCAATTAAATCTCAATTGTCTCTCAAAATGAAACCATAGGCGGTATTCTTAACTTTTAATTTTTTTAATTAAGTCAAAATTATTTTTATCTGAAAATAGTAATTAAATAATGAATTCCATAAACTTAATGACAGATGCAATTTTATTTTTTTTGTCTTAAAAAAATCAAGATAGAAGTAAATAATTAATAAATTTTAATAATTATTGATAAATAATTTCCAATTGATAAAATCTATTGAAAATCATCAAATGCATTTTTTCCCAACCAAAAAACAAAATAATCAAAACATAATATTCTTTTAAAAAAATTTATTATTTTATATAAAAAAATAAAATATTTTTGTAATAAACCATTAAAATAAATTATTTCTGGAATTTATTCATTTTTATTAATTATCAATTGTTTTTCTTTTCTTTTGTGAAGAAAAAATATTTGACTTTCTTTAGTTTTAATAATCTTTTTGATTTGTTAATAAATGCTTTTGTCTGTGACGTAATTATTTCTTTAAAGAAATTTGTTTTAATTTATTTGCCTTAAAAAATTTTAAAATAATTTTATGTTTTTTTATTTTTTAATAAAAATAAAAATTTAAATTTTTATGAATAAATTATTAAATTTTGAGGTTTTGATTTATTTTCATTACGAATAAATAAGGTGCAAGACCATATATTTATATATAATTTATTATATATGTCCCCTCAATTCCGAGGTTGTCCCCAAGTAGAAAATTTGTATTTGAAATTAGGGGATTTTATGTTCGTGCTGGGCCCATTTTATTATGGATATCAAAGGATCACTCATCAAAAAGTATTTTTTATCTGATTCAGTTAATTTTTGTAAGTAAACCAAAGTTTGACAAAATTTCATATAATGAGCAACTAGCGTTCAATAAAATTTCAAATAATTACAGTTCGATAAATTTCAAAAATCAAATTGATATTCGACAAAAATATCAAAAAACTGGTATCTGATGATTTCTTCGAAAACGATTTCTTCGAACTATTGCTTCTTCGAATGCACATTTCTTTGAAAAGAACTTTTTTCGAAAATAAATTCGAAGAATTTGTTTTCGAAGAAGTCGTTTTTGAAGAAGTATTAGTGAACCATAATCTTGATGAATAATCACGATATATTTTTTCGTTGGGGGGTTTCGATCACTTAAATTTAATTTTCATCTTAGTTTAAACTTTGTTCTTGTTTAATAGCTTTTATAAATTACCAAAACCCTGGGTGAAACGAATTTAAAAGTGATTGAAAACTATTATGACGAATTTGTAAAACCGATTTATTATGTGATTTATAAAAATAATTTAATAATATTTTCAGTCTTTTAGAATTTGGTCATTTGACCATATCCCAGAAAAAAGAGGTATTTATTTTTTTTAAAAATTATAAATAGAAAGAAATGCTTGACAAAATTTCAATCTGATAATTTTTCAAAAAAAATAATTGTGATATTTGCCAGGCTTAATGCTTACTTTAATTGGTAAACCATTCAGAGCGAGCAATTTCAATCAGTCACTCGATTAATATTAACACACATACATGAGAATAACAATGCACGTTTACTCAACACGCATGATGAAAAAAAGACTCAATAATAAATGACTCTATGAGTCATCGAATTTTAAATGAATTTCTTTTTTCGTTTACTTGAACAACATTCAAAGTATTTTTTAAATTTAAATAACTATATTTTTATACACATTAAAAATAAAAAATTTTTTACGATTATCAGTGAACGAATTGAATCATCTTAGAGCAAGGAGAGCGACAGAGCAATTTAATATAAATAAATATAACAATAGATAATTTATAATTTAAATCCAGAAACAATTTGATTTAAAGGTAGACACAGTTATTTGGAAGACTGAACGTCTGTCAACTGGACAAAATTCAACTGGTTGACGGACAAACATTTTATTAAAAACACAAAAATACAAATTAAATTAAAAAGCATGGAATAAAAGTTTATTAAAAACACTATTAGTACATATTATAGTTGCAAGATAGTCCTCATAAATACCCAGTGATATTATGTCTATTATGATTATTAACGTTGCTAAGAATTATATTATCAGCTTTTTCATACGGGTTGCGTTTTCCTGGATGATCATAACCAGCAATATTTCTTTCATAGTATATATGTCATTAGTGTTTGTTTCGAATTCTACATATGTATGTAAAAGTAAGTCATTCTAACAGATGTTCCGTTGAATGAATTATGTCTTCCTGTGGATCGAAAGCGATATATGTGATTGTGAGAATGGTTGCAACATCAATATCAGAATTAATTTTTTAACACCAAAATTTATTAATATGACAACAATTCACATAACTATTCACTCTTCTCTTTTCTCCTTTTCATTTGTGATACTGGGTCCTTTTCATTTTTTCCGTTAATTTTTATTGTTTAATTATTCAAAATATATTTGTTCTTAGTTTAAACTGAATTACTCCTTTATTTATGAATTTTGAAGCAAGGGAATTCCCAAATGTCTACTTGATTTTTTAGCTTCTTTAATAATAGGGTTTGCGTCCCACTTTTTGCACTATGAAGTAAAGTTTTCCTATTCATGTAAGTCTCTCAAAACTTCTGAAGATGTTGCAGTACTTTAAGAAGTTAATGACAGTTTAGGCATCATTGCCAAATAATAAGTGACGGTCTTATTATTGAGACATGTTCAAACAGAAGATTTAAATCTACACTTATTTCAAAAATTTCCTTTTTATTTTTTATGAAAAGTCGCCTTTGAGTTTAATATCTTTCGAATTTAACTGACAAACACTATTTTAGAAGAATAATTATATCATAAGATATATATTTATAATTTCTTTATACAGTAGTCAATATAAGAAAATTAGACTGATATATAGGGACTTCCAAAAATAATTTCGCATTATTGATTTTTGATATATATGATAGTCTGGACTTAGAAGCAATACAGATTAATCGAAAATATTTGAAATTTTAATAAATTGATTAAATTCAAATTAATTTTCATCTTACGCTCTTCTCATTTTTAGTAACGACACGGTCCATGGAGATGCAAATCACTTTAGAAGAAAATAAGTTTTTCATCCTCACTCTAACAAAGAATGGTTTTGAGGCAACCGTCATTTACTGCCTTATCGAAAACGCGTAGACATAAATACTATCAGAAGGGTACAGCGAATTGTGAAAGAATTTCATGATGGTAAATTTGATGCCTTTAAGTGACGAGAAGGATCTGGAAGACCACGAACTTATGCAACTCTAGAAAATATGGAAGACATTCGTGGTCTTATTGAAGATGACAAGTCCTTGAGACTCACCAGTCTCTCTAGGATCACTGATATCTTCATGTCTACAATGCAACGTATTCTCAGTCAAGAACTTCAAAAGATCAGTGTCCAATCAAATGGGTTCCATATGACTTGAGCCAAACTCAAAAACAAACTCGTGTGTCAAAATTCAAAGAAATTCGATGTTTTACGATGTCTCGCAACATTAGAAAAAGATTGTTACAGATGAGAAGTGGATATATGCTTGACATTTACCATCTTTGTCATCCACCTGGACGTGGGTCGATTTTCAGGGTGACAAACCAATGGTTGCCAGAAGAATGATGCGTGAGAAAAGTTTCTAAGGACCACAAATTTTGATGGTAACGCCTACTCTGAGATTTTGAATCATGAATAAACCGTTAATGCAGAAAGGCATTTGGGATTACAATTGCGAATGTTTACACATTTTTATATTACGCGCTTAATCCTCATGCATAATAATGCTCGTCCGCATGTCGCAAGAACAGTAAAAAAAATTGGCTGGAAGAAAAGAATATCAAACTACATCGACAGCCTCCTTATTATCCTGATCTGAATTTAATGGATCATAAAATCTTTAAAAACTTTGAAACATTCTGAGGCATAGATACTTTGTCAACGAAAAATTTGACAGATAAAAAGATCCGAGATTTTAGTGCAACGTTTACTGCTGAGGAATTCAGAAAGCAGTTTACTGACTTTGTAGCCCAGGTTAGGTTAACCGCCAGAGTAATTGAAAGTGGTGGTACTTATTTATAAATATTTATCGCACTTCATTCCATATTTTCTTGTTTTCATAAATTTTATGTGATTGAATTTGTTAAAAATAAAACTTGACATGTATATAATATTGAATGTTAACCTTATGGAATACAAATATATAAAAACGAAATTTTTGGAACCCCTTATATTAATTTAATTTCATTACACACTTTTTTATAAGCTTCATCTGTCTGTTTTTCCGGTGCAAATTATGCAATTGACTTTTCAACCACTTCCCAATGCTCAATTCAGCTGAAACTTTACATACTTGCTCATTTCCGATGACAATACACGAATCTATTAAAAGATCTTTTTACTGCACGTATCAAAGTGGTTTTTCTTTCTATACAGTAACGTGCAAAAGTCTGTGGACATTAAAAAAATCACAGTTTTCCCAATTAAGCCATGAGTTTATAAGGTGGCAATCTTAAATTTTGACCAGATATGCAATTTTTTATGAGCTTTTACGCTAAATAAATCTTTTTTTAATTTTGTTAATATTTTTTATGACGAACATTCAATTTTCAAATATTAATCCGTGCAAAAGTCTGTTGACAATTTAAAATTTCATTAAAAAAAAACAAATATTTTTGACAACAATTGATAGACATTGTAAATTTTATTAATTTTTTGTTGCATAACCTTTCGGAACTAAAACTGCTTTACAACAATCAGGCATTGAGTCGACTAATTTGTTAATTACATCAGAGGAATGCTGCTCCAAATATCTTGATTTCTTTTGTAGAGCTCTTTCTTATTTTTGGGCTTATTACCTTTCAAATGACGGATGTAAGTCAAGACTTTGTGATGACAACTTCAAAGCACGATTTTTTTGGATTTGAAAAAATCCTATACTGTTTTGGCCGTGTGCTTTGGATCAATATCCTATTGAAATAATCAACCTTGAGACACTTTATCTTTTGCAAAAGGTAACATTTTAGTACCGATGATATCCTTATACATATATTGATCCATTATGTACTTTTTGCGATGTATTGGACCAACCATCTCACGGCTAAAGGCATCCCAAACCAACACATTATCATCTCCATGTTTTACCATATTTAGTTGAAATTTTGAAAATTACCAAAAGGTTGTCTTACTTACTTAATTCCATCATTCTCGAAGAACATAAATTTCGATTCATTAGAAAAAAGAACGTTTGACCATTCTTTAGACGTTCAGTTGAGATTTTCCTTTTCAAAATTGACTCGGGCATTTCGATTCTTTACCGAGGCAAAAGATTGTTTTGCTCGTCGATGGCCAAATAAATTTGCTTTTTATACATAACATTATAGACATTTCTCATATTTTCATTCCATTCAACAGCATTCTTTTGAGGGTCCGATAATCTTGTAAGAATTGAATCATCTTTTTGTGATGTTACTCTTGACTTATCACTGCGTGACTTGTTGTCTATGGTATGACCCTGATTACATCTCTTGACAAGACTACCGATTGATGACTTGCTAACATTATAAAGCGATGCAATTTCTCTATAAGATTTTTTCCCTATAATTTAATTTTCCAAAAATTAATTTATTGATATCTTCTGACATTTCTCGGCCGGAGGTTGTCCTAAGTATTACTTTATTTGATTTAAATCAATACTTAAGTAATTAAATTAATGCTTAAATTAATTTCTTTAAATCAATATTTAAATCAATACTTAAATTTAATTAGCATTTACTTTTTTTAAACAATGAATTTTATGAATTGTCCACAGACTTTTGCACGGGTTAATATTTAAAAATTGAATATTTTTCATAAAAATATTAACAAAATTAAAAAAAGATTTATTTAGCGTAAAGGTTTATAAAAAATTGCATATCTGGTCAAAATTTAAAATTGCCACCTTATAAACTCATGGCTTAATTGGGAAAATTTTAATTTTTTAACTGTCCACAGAATTTGAACTCTACTGTACATATTACATGTTTTCAAACTATATTTAATATTTAAAGCAACGAAATAATTGGAATCATACTTCATTAATTTCTAATAAAGTAGAATAAATATTAAACACAATGACTTTTAATAATACTTTCATAATGATATTATTATTCCAAACAATAATCAGCATTAATAATTCACATTTTACAACAAAATATACATCTCCAAATAATTCAACAATTATAATTTAATAATAATTGAAATATCATTGTCATGTTATGAGTTATTTAATAATTCAGTAATAATTATAGCAAAGATAATTTAAATTTATTATTTATTATTATCGACTACACTTTGCATACCACGAATTTGTCGATTCATTAATAATAATATAATATCAAATATCTTTTACTTGTACAGTTGTTCTTAAAATTGAAACTCACGCACGTATGCATCTTTAGTTAAAGTCAAAACAGATTTGCGTGTATGAGATAATATTTTTTATAAAGTTTTATGTCACGAATGTCATAATTCGTACATTGGAGAGACAAGCCGTAATCTCTTTAATCGTATTAGCGGTCACATACAACCAAATCGGACGAGTTAATTTTATGAGAATTTGTAGTCGTGTCAGAATAGAAAATCAGTTAAGGTAAAGGATCAATTTTCAATCTGATTTTTGCATTATTTATCAGCCATAACAATCATGCTACAAACATTTAAAATTAAAATAGTAAACATGTTACAATGTTAAAGAAATTTTAGATGTCATTGTAAGTTAATCGTGCTTTAATTTATATATTTAACTATATATTTTACTTATTATATAATATCAAAATAATATCTCTTTTTTAAATGTCTTTCAATTGGTACCGCTTTAAAACATCGAAATAAGTTGTAATTTATTTATAAATAAAAATATTTTTAATAAGCAATTTTAAAAATTGATTTTGAAAATAAAGTTTAAATATTTTTTT
>MQRK01020350.1:0-10008 GCA_001938485.1 Girardia tigrina | reverse complement strand
GATGAGTGAGTAATATAACCGATACACTGATAAAATTCTACCTGGTGTTTCATGTGTAAATCAAACCAAAATTAAAATTTTCGATTGAGAAAGTTGATCTTGAAGTACGAGACAATGTAATTAGATGGAGTATGAACTAAAATCTGACGTTAAAATAATATAAAATCCTGTTGACGGTATACCGGTGAACTATAGAAGTGATGTAAATCTTAAAATAATACAAACGACGTGCTGAGAATATAATATAAAGAACTTGATAATATAAAATAACTTGATACTTAATATAAAGAATCGTGAAAGTACATCATAATAATATTGATAAATGATAATACATGGCATCGATATAATATATAATAATAATTAATTCTAGATTCGAAATAATAAAGATACGACCAATGCCGTAAGTCCCATGCAGACACAACAAGGCCGCAAGTTTCATCACGGTACATAACACAGCGTATTATAGTGACATCAGTATATATTCAGACACAATGCCGCAAGTATAACGATACACATAACAAATTTGCAGCGTAACAAACATGATCAACATATTGACAGACAATACGGTAACATATATAAAATCATCCCCTATTGATGCTGAACTAGGCCCATAGCCCGTCTTGTCTTTAGTCGAACCCGAAGGCCCTTCGAGCTTGGCACTGCTAGTCAGATGTCAAGTAAGAAGAGGAGTCCGACCCGTCTACAGACAAATTTATAAACACACTTATAAAATGACATTGGGTTGTGGTTGACCCTTAATAACCACTGGGGGTTCTTAAGCTTGCAAAAATGTTTTAACTCGAGAGGGTCGCGACAAAGTGTGCAAATTAAAAACCATCAAAATTACACTAAAAATTTATCTGAACACATGAATAGTAACTCCTATATGAAAAGTCAGATTTCAACCATATCAACCATATCAAATGTACTGAAAAATCAATCTTTCGAATATATGCACATTATGTGTGTAAATATTATATTATACTATGTTATCAACCATTATCGAATCAACCATTCAAAACATGACTGTATCCAAAGTGATATCGTCATGCATTCAACATGTCAACGTATTGCATTCATCATATCAACGTATTGCATCCATCATGTTAATGCACAGCTAAACATGTGAAAAAAACAGAAAATACAGAATATTATATAAAATACTAAAAGAACTACCTTATAAACCATTACCATCATACTATCAACCATCAAATATATCTTATCAAACATACCATCAACCATCAAATTTACCACATGAAATATCAAAAATACCTCAATCACCATATCATCAACCATCAAATTTACCTCAACAAACATCAAAATCACCATATCAACTATCAGATATACCTCATCAACCATACCGTTGCCATGGCGACGGGTGACCCCCTTTTTGGGTGCTGGTAACGAATGCTCATTTTCCCCCTACTGAGGAAGCAAGCGAAATTCTTCGTATTTGGCATAGACAAAAAGTTAGACGAATTCGCATTCCTTTTTCTGAGTTAATACTATATTGTGCATTAGTTACTAATAAATCTTTTATCTTTGGTATTTGTCCAAATTTATGTAGAATATTCCGTATATGAATGTTCAAAGTCTACAGGAACGGCCAAAAGAATACTAAATCATGGAACATCCGAACATGGTTGGTCATTTTTTACTGGGGGTTGACGAGACATCGTAAGCGGAAAGCTGAAAACCTCGTAGGAGGCCTATCGGGGGCTACCAGTGCTTTTTAGTGGGTCGGACCCTCTTAAAAGCCTACGGCTCAATACTATTAAAAGAGATGGGAGGCCCATATAATTGAATTGATTGTGAATGATCATTAAAATAAGTTTTTTGTTGCTTAATAAATCAGTAAAGATGCTTTTATTTTTTCAAAAAAATTGCTTTATTCTGGGAAAAGCTGCTTTTATAAGTTAAGATGATAAAATTAATCCTACAAGTTTTATTTTCTAAAACCATAATGCAATTCTATTTCCTTTTCGTTGACTAATATCAAGGTTGCAGCTACCACTAGTGGTCAATATACTTCCGAAATAACAGAATTCATTTACCTATTCAATGACCTTCTTACCACATTTGACTTACGATATTCTAGAGTCCGATTTGTCAGTAATGTACATGAATTTTGTCTTAGTTACAATTATTATCAGTTTAAACTCCAGAAATGTGCTCCTTAGTATATTTAGGCTCGATTTTTTAAAGGCTCGATCAATATCAAAGTCGATAATACAGAGATCATCTGTATATCCAAGTGTATTCACTTTAAATTCAATGCCTCGCTCATCGATCCGAGTGACAGCTCCCCGAATCCTTTCCGTATGGCCGTTTTTATCACTTCATTAAAGACCAAGTTGAATAAACTACTTCCCATCACAAATCCCTGCCTAATACTTCTTTCCATTGAAAAATAACTGTTTCCTACAATCGTTATGAAAGTTTCATGAAATTCCTTGAAAAGATAGAGAATATTGTCAGTTAAGCCGGATCTTTTCAGACAATCCAATAGAATTTCGCGTGGGTCACTGTAAAGTGACTTTTTCAAATCAATGAAGATCATCATAACTAAGGCCACGGTTACCATGGTAACGGTTCCGATTTCCTTGGCAACGTTTTTGATTGGTTCTCGTCTCCTTAGCAACCGTTCCGATTCCCTTGGCAACACTTCTGATCGGTCGCCGGAACCCTAGTAATCGTTCCGATCACCTCAGTAACTGTTCCGATCTCCGTATCCTAGACAGCAACAGTTCAAAGGTTCCAGGTCCCTAGAAACGTTTCTCATTGGTTCAATGGTCCTTAGCCCTAGACAGCAACGGCTTCGGTCACCTTAGCAACGTTGACCAAAGGACCTTTTTCCTTAGCAACGGATACAGTAAATCAAAGCGGTTGTAACCATGGTAACGGTAACCGTATCCATAGCAACCGTGACCCTTTCTACAGCAACCGTAGAAAAAAGTGCTAATCGATCACTGCACAGGGCCAAAATGTGCTAATTGATATTTTAAAAGTGCTAATCAATAGTGTACATTTTGCCGCACATTTTTAATATGAAAAGTGCAAAAATCAACAAATAAATTTTTAAACGTCCTAGTGTTAAAAATTGATATCATGTGTTTGATGCACACTTTGATTGTCTATCTGAATGTGCAATTTGAATTTTCATACATTGATTACGCTTTCCTATAATTAACATAATGTGCAAATTTACACAAAAAGCACATCGATTTGAAAGGCACAAGGAAGCAGAATATCAAAATGTACTGATTCAATTGAATAGAAACCTATATACATACATTCAGATTCCATATCAACATTTTCGAAAAAGTGCTGAAAAATCATTTTTTTTCGTATATATATGAAGCGCCTGTGTTATATATCTTATTTATCATCAAAAATACCTCATGAATTGTCTAATGTGCCCCATGAACAATCACAAGTTCCTTGATTACCGTAACCAAGGTAAATAACCTTTTATATTTATATAAATTATTGTAAACACACAAATAAATCATCCATGTCAATTGGTTTCCTTGACATAAAAAATGCATTCGATAGTGTCCAGCATCAATATCTATGGAATCTTCTTCGATCTATTGGTGTTGGCGAAAATTTTATAAATATAATTCAACTATTATATACAGGTAATAGTTCATATTACAGCTGCGGCTCCCTTGTAACTTCCAATATCAAAGTCACAAAGGGTGTTCGACAAGGATGCCCTCTTTCTATGACTTTGTTCTCCCTAGTGATTAATCCAGTTCTAGAAGCAGTAAGTTCAATTGATATCTCCCCATTCATGTTAGTAAATTCTCCTGTACAATTGTTGGCATATGCGGATGATATTGCGCTTATAGCAAATAACAATCATGACTTACAAAGTATGATTAATAAAGCAGTTTTTGTCACAGAAAAATCAGGCATGGTATACCGCCTGATAAATGTGTATATTTACAATGCATATTCCCTGAGAGAAAGAAAAATACTGAAGTTTATATAAAAGAGACACCAATAAAGAAATTGAAACCGAAAGAATTCTATATGTTTTAGGTGTTCCAATAGGAATTAACTATGATCAAACACCATATAAAAAAACACCATATAATTGACACTCTTAAAAAACTAGTCTCCGACACAAATATAATTCTCGACTCAGATTTATATAATTGGCAAAAGTTAAAGGCATTTAAATTTATTTTATATCCAAGACTTATTTATTCATTTCGGACCAGAGAAATTAAAACAACGTTTTTATCTGTTAAGAACAGTAAAAACAATAATCAATCTAATGTTAGCAATAAACTGCGATCTGCTTTACGTCGAATGTTAAATCTACCTAAAAATTCGGAAGTCTGTTACCTATACTCTTCTACTGATAACGGTGGAGCGCGCTTGAATGATCTTCGAGACGAATACAGCATACAGAGTATTGTGCAAGCTTTTCGCCTGCTGAACTCAAAATGCTCTCATACAAAACAAATAATCTCTGATTCCCTTTGTTTCACTGCTGCCTCTCGGTTAAATGTGGACTTCGCTGATTCGAAAACAACTTAAATTGTGTTGTTAATGAAAATAATAAAATTCATATTAGTGCTTGTTAATAGCTCTTAATATAAAAATAAGGGACCCGATAAATCATTGATAAAATTGATAGTGTTACTTTTTTTATTTTTTTATAAATAATTAAATAAATCAAAAATTTTAAATTTTCAATATAAATATTGTTAAAAAATAATTTTGTTAAACAGTTTTTTACAAATCGATTACACTGCATGTTTCGGAATATTCTCCATCATTAGCAATTTCTCCATCATCATAGATACTTTTGTATGAAGTTATTTAAAAGGGAACAAAAATTTTATTTATTTAATATATTTAAGATATAATTGGATAATAAACGACAACGCCCGGCCACATATCGCAAAACCGACCTTATAAAAGGCTAAACGAATTGCGCTACGAAACTCTGCCTCATCTACCCTACTCACCGGACCTCTCGTCCGCCGACTACCATTTTTCAAACATCTGGACAACTTCCTCCAGGAAAAATGCTTCAAAATCAAGACGACGCAAAATACGCCTTTAACGTTTTCATCGCATCAAGAAACTCAGTAATTCTACACTAGGGATATCAATAAAATTGTTTTTTTGTTGGCTAAAATGTATTGATTCTGATGGTTTTTATTTCGATTAATAAAGTTTATTCTGGGTTAAGTTACATTTTTTTAAAGTTAATGTTCCAAAATCTGCATTGCTTTTGCAACAACCTAATCCTGAAGAATTTTACGAAAATAAAATTATTTCAAATTTTAACACTAATTATAATTAAAGAATCACTCTAAATTCGAAAATCTCGATTTGTTTTTCAATGAATAAATTATATTTTTCGAAGAAGTTGAAAATAGTTTAAAAGTATTATCAAAACTCGAAAACTAAACCGACTGAGTAAACAAAATTTTCATTCCTTAAATAAAGTTTGTAAACAAATTTCAAAAGAGAAATTGAAAAACAATAATTGAATAATTAAAATTCCACAAAAAATATTTTTTTTCTATTTAAAAAAAACCGATTTTTAATTAGAAAACAAAATAATTTCCATTTGAATTTTTTATTTAAAATAAATTGAAAAAAAAATTAATAAAATATGGTTTATATTTTTTTAAAAGTTAAAACTAAAATCCATTATTTAAAAAGACAAGAAATTATATTTCAACAATTATTTGAGAATCTTTGTCACGAAATGGTCTCATTGATTTGATTGTCCAAAGTATTTGAAAATGAATTAACGAATTCTGAACGACATTCACTCAACTGAGGCGGATAAAATTTAACGGACATTTGTAAGACAAATTCACACCGATTAAAACAAATAAAACGATCCTGGAAAATAATTCCTGTTCTTGGTAAGGATTTATCGATTAAGAATTTTTATATTTCAATGAATTTCGAGGTAATGAAATTTATTTCATTTTCTATAATAATTGACATTAATTTTAATTGAATTTATGTCTATTTAAAAACCGTATAGACATTTAATTTATTGATGAAAAGAAATTTGGAAATGAAGTCTTAATTTGTTTAAATTGATCGTTAGATTATCTGGTATTTACAATTAGCTTGTTTTCCCCCTATAACACGAGGTGCCATGTAAATTCCACCCACGAAAATTACAATAATAAAAATGATATTGTTAGAAATGATAATAAAAGTCGAACAAATGAAAGGAAACAATTTAATGCGACACTTTTCAAAAACTCAATAATTGAATATGCTTCATATCTTTCTACAAGATTTTTTAAATTTTTATTTACATTTTTATATTTTTTTCTCTGAAGTGAAGAATCTCCTCTTTTGGCATGGATTAATTTTGTTTGTGTTAGTGCTTCTTCTTTTTGTAATGCAGAACACAAAAACCATATGTTTGGATGCAACTTGTGAGTGACGCTCTTAATGCACTGTTAAATCCTTCAATCGGATTGTTTGTTCTTGGAATATTATTAATAGTACGCTCTCAAACATTCAAAATTTCAGGTGGAAACAGGGGTTCTACACTTCTTCGTCGTTGACCTAATCCTCTTTGAATGCCTATATAGGTGTGTTCAAAATACGCTATAAAATCCGCAGGAATATCGTCATCATCTGAGAGAAGTTCAAATCCTTTGATGACATCCTGTAATGATAGGAATGCTAATGCACTGAAGCATTTTATTTTAAGTGCAAATGAAGATATAGTATTGTACTGAATTCGTTTTCATAAATCGCAAATTTTACGCCAACATGACTGGCTAAAATGAAATAAACAACTCAAAATTGTAGCATCATTAAAAACGTATTTGAATCCGTTATGCAAAGGTATTTCAAAATCTATTATAGATTTTACTGGTTTACATTCTTGTCGCAAATCTCTAATTGCACGAAAAAAATCTTTTATATGTTATTTCTTGTTTATTTAGCAATAAAGCAAAGATTCGTGGGAAGCTTCTTTCTTTTATAAGGATATGCATTGTAAAAATCAGAGATCAAATATCCGAAGATGCGTTGAATGTTCCGTCACAGGACCATGTTATTTGTACACAAATCATTAATGCCTGACTCAGAAGTAAATATTAAAATTCTATTTCTATCATGGATCCCAGAGTCATATGCCAAAAACCGTGAGTCATCGATTAAATATTTTAAAGGATCTGGAATTTCATGTCCTGTTCGAGAAATTGGAATAGCTGGAATACCCAAAGACAATCGCCTCCAGTTTTGAATGTTCCGAGAAAGTGTTGATAAACTCTGAACTTTAGATTTGGCTTCCTCGTTTATCTGCAAAAAAGTAGATGTTAGTAGCCTCCTGAAAGAAGCTCCATTTCCGTTAAAAACAACATTTCTTATTGAGCTGACTGCAATTCGGGCATCTGTTTTGGCTTTCGATGCAGCATATTATGGAAGCCATAACTAGAAATAACATTAGGTTCATCGATATTAAAATAGGTATGAATGCGAGCTTTACATCCATTATAAAATTTCTCGCATCTCCAGTATGTTTTAGTTTGGTTAGAGTTATCTCTATGCTTTTGATAAACATAGTTTTCTGCATCACAAATTTTCTTCTTATTCTTTTCGATTAATAGACACTTTAAATCCATCTTTAAAATTTAAAATTAATAAATTCATTTCATACTTCAAATTAAAACAAATTCAAATAAAAAAACTTAATCTATTAAATATTTTTTATACTAACAAAATATTTAAAAAAAACTAAATTTAAAAAAATATTTTTTTGGTAGAATTTTATTTTTTTGGGTAGAATCTTCGTGGAATCCCTTAAACATTAAAGGCCAGAATTGATCAATAGAAAAGGTGTAGTGTTTCATCAAGATAATGCTAGACCTCATACAAGTTTGGTAACTCGCCAAAAGCTTTTACTGCTTGGATGGAACATCATGCCTCACCCACCATATTCCCCAGACCTTGCACCTTCTGATTATCATTTGTTCCGGTCTCCACAAAATTATTTAGAGGGTAACAATTTTGGATCAAATGAAAATGTTAAAAATCACCTGGAAAAGTTTTTTAGCAGCAAAGAACAAATATTTTATGAACGTGGAATCATGTCACTGTCAGGAAGATGGAAGAAGGTATTGAACCACAATGGTCAATATGTATTTCAATAAAATATTTATTCGTCATAAAAATTTATATTTTACTTTAATACAAAAAAACGAAATGACTTTTCGAACAACCCAATATATAGTTACATGATTGAGTATGAAAATTAGGATTGAATTGAAAATAGAGGATAGTTTAGTCATTATATTGAGGATGAATTTTGTTAATCATTAATAAAATTTTATAATTAATTTTTAAAGTAACTTAATATTTTAAAGAAAATTGAATGAAATTTAATATTTTAAAATATTTAATAATGATTAGTAGACGTTTATTAAGTTGATAATTTCACTACATAAATTAACTACTTATCTCGTTTACCTGAATGCCAGGAAACCTTTAATTAATAACACCCAAGCAACAAATGCGTCTACCTTATATAATGAAACTGTATTTGAAAACAGCAATAATGAGGTATTATTCTTCTCGACTCCGTTCACATCTCCCACAAGTACAATGTACAACAAACTAAAGGGACCGAAAAGTGCACAAAAGAGCTGACGGTTGGCGCTGCAACTTCAAGCATCAGTGAAGATACAAATGAGCCACCTTACTCCACTTATTGCTTTAATTATGAGGACATCAATGTCATCTTAGGAAAGATATGCGGTCTTAATAAAACTCTTCTACTACCAAATTATGTTGTAACTAGACTATTCGATGGTGATGATGATCTTGAATATATCTTCTAGAGCTTTTCCAAGGAAAAAAGAGAATCATATACAATCACTTGAAACTATAATAACTCACATTGACTGGCTTCGTGCATTACGCCAAAACATATTTATATATTACTCTGCAAGCTTCCATCTGAGAGAATAGTCACCTCTAAAGTTGCTCATTTTATTCAAGTCATCAATAGTATTGTTACTGATTTAAATGGAAATATGTTTGATGCCAAGCTTTCACTCATATTAAGCGATTACCAGCAGCAAAAAATAATAAACATTGTGGTGCTTTTATATGTTGTTTCCTTGAAAACATTCTTCTCAGGAAACCAAATTCTCTTTTTAATATTAATGTTAGTGACATCTATTTCCGTAATCATAAACTCGAACCGCATCTGGAGAACCCTTCTATAACTCTCCGGAGGAGGTGGTGGCGATATTGAGTCGGCTTATGGTGTTCCTCTTCCTGCTACTTATTTCCAAAAAGTTAGTTAAAAACCTCCATTCTATTCCCATAGCAGAGGCTGGAGGCATACAAAGTCTTTTTTGCACTTGCGGTTGATATTTTATATTCGTAATTATTATATCACTAATAGGGAACTCTCTGACTACGGACATCATGATACGACTACAGCAATCTTTAAAGGCGTCTTAGACATTGAATTTCGGTGTGGTCTTAAAGAGATATGAGGTACAATCCCTAACCTATCAAAATAATACCTCTAAACTGATAAAGATCTAGGCGGTCTAGGATTAGTTGCTACTAAAGACGAATACACAATTCAAGTAATTTTTAGGACCTTGTCCTGACGCCCTTTAATCTATATAACAACTTAATAGATACTCAGAAACAAACTTTGACTGGACACTACCTGAATGTCTTGATTAGTTTTCACAAGGTCGATAGAGAAAACGGCTTTTAGTCCTGCTGGACCAAAATCAGAAACTCTATAAAATAACTTGAAAGCATTGGCTTGTGTAAAAATCGGTTTGTTTATTAATTAAAGATGTTTACGATAATAGTAGGGGAAAAATGGGGACTCTCCCTCAGACCCCCCCCCGGGGGGGTGTAACTAGTTACCGTGGTTGCCATGGTTACGTAACCAGTTACCACGCGGGGTTACCATGGCAACGGTCGCGATCACCTTAGCAACGGTCGCGGTTACCATGGCAACGGTCGCAGTTA
>MQRK01020339.1:0-14235 GCA_001938485.1 Girardia tigrina | reverse complement strand
AACATCACTTGCCCTGACATTGTTTCTAGGAGTCTCTCTCAAATTAACCTGTTAAACACTGTATATAAATACCATAAGACAGAAATCAACTGCTCACTTTCCGACTGTCTTACTTGGTTGCCGGAAGGATCCATGGCTGATGTAAATGTCTCTAAAATTTCAGGAGGTAGGCTGGTAACAACATGGAAATATTTTGTCTTCTGGCTGGAAATGTTTGCGAGTTTGAATGCGGCTTCCACTTAAATGAACCAGTTAGCAATATTTTTGAAAAACGGGGGTATTTTGACTTGAATGTGACTGAACTCAGCCACTTTTCTGACACCAGTGTAGTCACTTTGATCTATAATTAAAAATAATCTAAATAACACTATTTAACAAATGTTTATTTTTATGAAATTCTGTTTATTTTAACAAATATATTTAATTTCAATTAATGCATTTAATTGAATTTTTAAAATTAAACTATATTTGTTTGATATTAAGATTTAGGCATTAGGATTATGCCTACAATATATGAATAATTGAAAGTACTAAAAGAATTTATTTATAAACGAATAATATTTTAATTCATTTTTCTAAATTATACTAAAATATTTTTTAAATAAAACAACTATTAATATTTTTGAAACATAAATTTAGAGTTTTTTTCAAATTCCAACAATATAATTCTACCAAATCAATAAACCTAATATAGTTATTTAAAATTTATCAATACAATAAAATTTTAATAATTTTTTTCAAAACAAAATGCTAATTTCTTTACATGTGTAAAGTGAAATATAATTTTAAATTTTAATAAAACATATATACAGTGATGGCCAAAAAGATCCGATCACTATGATTTTTAGACAGAAACGTATTACCATTTCAATTTAATGATAACGTGAATGAATAAAACTCAACAAACAACATTCAAGTTAGTCAATGTCACACTTTCAAAGAAACCAACACATTAGAAATGAGTTTCTAGTACCTCGAATGTCTTCGAGGCATCGAGGCAACAAAAGAGTCACAGTAATCAGGCTTTACTTTTTTAGGACCATGCCTCCAGTATAGCTTCCATCAAAGTTGTGACCGACATCGAGTTTATTTATGCTATTTCTCTTTTCAATTTTACCAATCAATTTTCATTCGGGTTTATATCCTGTAACGAGGCAGGCCACGGACCAAGAACATTTATGGAACTTTGTTGAAGTCATGTCTTGACGATCTTTGCCTGATGGTAGGCCGCGTCGTCATGCATAAAGATGTCACATTTGCGACTTCTGAGCTAAATAGGAACATCTTCCTTTATTATTTGCAAATAATTAACAACTTTGATAGTTTCACCTGACGGCATGAAATGGATTGCCGCTCGACATCGACATTGCTCCAAAAATCATAATTGTAGGGCAATGTTATACCACTGGATCAACATAACGGGTATTGTAGCGTGTTTGATGGCTGTCGAACATTCACTTTTTTTATTTTTTACCTGCGATTCATCTGTGAACATGACACATCACCACATTGCCACGGTCCTTTACAAAAAATTTACACGAATACTTTTCTGAGATAGTCATGGTTTCTATGCAGCGCGATTCGATCGAAGACTAAAATCGTCCACAAGACGTCACCGAATGGTGCTAGAGCTCAAATTTCCATCAAGAGGAATTTCATTGAGAATTTGTGAAGATGATGCTAGTGGGTAATTTGGATCTTAGTATCAGTTTTTGATGGGTTATATCTCGGTCTGTCACTGGATCGTCTTGCAGCGCTGGTGCTTTTTGGCTTTATATGCTGAATGACATATAAGGCATATGTAAATGTGCGGAAATCGCACGTTTAGTATTCTCGTCATCCATCAAAAGTTGTATTTTAACAAGTTTTCCAGGTGATGTTGTCGCCATAGTCAAATGCAAAAAGTAATTCAGAGCCACGTATGCGATGGTATATATAGCAATGGTACAACTGTTTTGTTTGGCTGATAACTAGTCAATCACACCTGCAAAGCGTACATCTGAAATTTCGAGGAAAGCGCGTACACTACAATGTACATTTATTATACATAGATAAACAATGCGTGATCGGATCTTTTTTGCCTGCACTTTAAATATATTTTAAAATAAAATATAAAAAAAAGTTTGAAAATACAAAAAAGTAAATAAATAAACGTTTAAGAATTAAATATAAACAACTTTGATGTATAATAAGTAAAATATATAGAGTTAAATATTCAAATTTAAACTTGATTTAAAATTAAATATTTAACATTGCGACAGCTTTACTATTTTCGTGATTTCCATTGATTAAAGTTTCCGAGTTATTCGTTAGATCATTTTTCATGGTTTCCACTGACTTTATTTGAGATATTAACACCCTTCATATTTTTTCGTTATGTTGTTGTATATTCAAGACTCACATCGTAATAAGTCAAAATATTCAGCGGATGTTCTTAGAACAGAGTCAATATAAACAAAACATATATAAACATGCATGATAAATAATAATCAAACTCAAGTCATTGAGATAGAGATGGCTACACGATTTTTGCTACAACTAGTTCTAAATCATTCAAATTATCAAAAATCTAAATTAACAGAAAATCAATAGTAGAAAAGAAGAACAGAAACTTACGTGATGATTATTTCGTAAATTTCCCAAATTATCAAGCTGATACACTGAGAGAAACGAAAGATGCCAGACTGAAAAGGAATAATAACAACCAAACATACAAACGATGAATAACTCACCCCTGTCAATTGTAGTGACTTTTAATAACACACGTAAGCATATACAGTGAACAGTTATAAAATTGCTATACGCGAAGCGATTTGAGAGAAGCTTACTGACCACCCTGTGTGGTTGAGAATAACCGATGAGTTGCAACGAGTTAAGAGATAGTGAACTGAACGATCTCTAAGTATATGTATCTGATAAAATAAATTGTGCGGACTCAGATAAAATAGAAAGGCATAATTCGTATAAATTAACGAATACTTAAAGCTATATGAATTAGATATAACCATACCTTGTGAACGCCGAGTTAACCTATCGGATCTTATGTCTATTATTGTTTTAAGAAACTGAAGGGGCCCATGAACCCGCACAGGTTGCAGATGTAGATGATTGAGGCGTATTTCACAATAGCATTATGAGGATTTGAAGTTTTTGAGGTTTATTATCTGATTGGGGATGGTCATTTTTGATAACGAGAGGCAAAAAGCAAGCAGCATTGAGACAGTGATAATTATCCTTAACCTTTCCAAACAGACCAAACACATATCAAAAGTTGGCAAATTATTATAATATATAAGTTTAATTTAGTCATTCATTTTATAATTTTGATCAAAAAAAGCTTATAGAGTATGTTTATGCGTTTATTTAATCAGTTTTCGTAATAATACTTTTGGATTTTTGGAGTTTGGAAAGAATGAAAAATAAAGTCATAGTAATAAAAGTTATCATGTCTATTTTAAAAGACATGCATTACATATAATTAAAATCTTATATGAAAAATCAATTTGTTATGTCAAAGGAAAATTAATTAAAAATATCGTCTGCAAAGGATGTATAAATATTGTTAGTCTGCCTTCTGGTTCATTGCTGTTAATTATAAAAATCATAAAATTAAATTTTAAAACATTGTAAAACTATAAATAAAATATCAAAGAAAAACAAATTTATTAATTTATTAATTATTAAATTTTATATAAATAAATTATTAATACACAAAATTTCAATGATACAAGTAATGTAAAACGTTTTGTTACGACGCACTGACTGAAACATATTATGAAAAAGATTAATTCAATACAATTAAATTTTAAAAATTTTATGTATTTCGTTATAATTAAAACATTTGTTAATTGTCGTTTGGATTAGATTTGATCAGTGCTGTTATTTTGTCGCCATCAACTTCAACTGGTCGACCGGAGCGTGGTGCATCTTTCAAATGAAATTTTTCAGAACGAAATTTAGGAAACCAGTATTGACACTGTAGAAGTTTTAAGGAGTCACTACCATATAAAAAACATATCTTCTTATGAGCTTGCACAGCGGTTTTCCCTTTGCGAAAATAATGCAACAAAACATGACGAATATGCTCATTTTGATTTCCAATTTCGAATTGACGGTAAAGTAATAAATTAAAACAAAATCAATTAATATTTTGTATAAACATAGTCTGAAAATTAAGGTTTCAGAATATATAATTGAATTTAAATTTTATCCCATCGTTTTATATTTTCAAGCTTTTTATTAGGACGTACTCAAAAACGCAATGACTTTTTGGAAAACGGAATAAATATTTATGTATTATATATTAGTTATGATATCGATTAAAAAAATTGTTTTTTTGATAAATGTAATTAGGAATTGTTTAATGTTACAGAAATATGTTCATTATCAATTTTTGGAAGTTGTTATCTTTATTCATTGGATTTTTTGTAAAAAACTTTTTTGATTTTCAATATTGATGTCAGAAGTGGGATCGACAGAATACGTTTTTTGCATCATTATCTTTCTCACGGATAGCGATTCGATTAATATTATGCCTCCTCTACAAAACATAGAATTCAACAGTCCTTCTAATTTCGCCCATTTGTATATTTAATTTTATCAAACCCAGATTTTTTTAATTCTGATTCACTAGCGCATTTGATTTTTAATTAGTTTTTCTAATTTTTATATTTTTCATATTTTTATAATATCTAATTTGTTCACATTCACACGCGCTCCTTTGTTCAACAAGCAAAGAACATACATACAGTTTATTTTAAAATATAAAAGAGGGCGACCATTCATTCTATTATATTTGATGTTAAATTTTGATGTAACATTTTTAATTGTGTTCGTAATTTTTTTTATCATGATTAATAGTATTTAAAATCATTAAAAAACAATCAATATTCACATTTTCATTCTTAAATTTACTCAAAACACACAAGTCCGAGGGGGTAGATCCAGCACACAAGTACACATACATTCAGTCATACCATCAAACAAACAATCACACAAACTCTTTTTTCCGCTTAATGGAGCACATGAATCACTTCTCCTAGTGATCGTGCATCCCCGTTTCTCGTATTAAATTTCCCTGATTTATGTTTTTCGACCCATGCATTTCTCTCATCGTCACGGATTCAGCAACTGGATAACGTTTGAAATATTGCTTTTTTAATTGTTTCTTTGATAGTCTTGTCGTTCCCAAAATCGGTATCGGTTTTGATAGCATTGAGTTCTTAGGTTGTAGTTCTTCCGACAGAAAGAGCATTTGATGTTGGGACAGTTTCGCCGCAAAGTCCTTCTTGGTCGGACGCCCAACAAATCAGATGAGTTCTTTCACATTGAGAATAATGTTTTCCAAATATGGCTCTCTTTTACCGATTTGTGATATTTGTTCTTCAAGCGTTTTTCCACTTTGGTGACCTGAGTTTCTATTAATGTTTCGCCTTCAATATACTACTGCTTTCTACTCCTGATTGAGTTTTGCATTTCTATATGTTTTGAAATAATAGGCTGCAACTGAATTATTTGAATCCATTGTTTTTAATCTTACCATTCTCGTAACTATCTCTTTGACTTCTGTTGCTTCTTTAAGGATTGTTTCTTTTCTGGTGTCATAATCGCTAACCAAATTAACATATACAAAATTTGTGAGCTCCTTTTTCGATATCTTCTTGTCTATAATTTGGGTAATCAACCCATCCATTCATTAGAAATTTTTTTTCTGGATCCTCATAGTAAATTTTTAAAGAGCGAAGATCCTTCATCATATGTAATGTCTTTTTTTCTTGAATACCCACCTAAGTTTCTGGGTATAATCTTTTCCTGGTGCTGATTCATATTTTTCTAAAATAACAGGTGTCAGAAAAGCAGTTACCTTTATTATTTTTTTGTTTTCTTCCATCTCCATTATTTTTTCCGTAGCGGTCGAATTCCTCGATAAATTGTTCCAACGAGTTGTTTGATCTATCAAAAATCTTAGGTCCAGTAATGGAAATAATTCACGACTGGCCATTAGAAGAAGTCGGAATTTCACTTCCGATAATAATAATAAGAAAAAACATTTAATAATAAGATAGAAATCTGTGATCTTCTTTTGCATTTGGAATCTTTCTTGAATGTTCGATATATTTTACAAAGAAATGAATGCTTTTTAAAATTATTGTGTAATTCGATTATTTAAACAACTCCGATTTAATTTTATTAATTACATTTAATTAAATTTCGTCAAACCATTTAAAAGTTACATTGTAAATTCGGCAATTATTTTTGGGAGAGTCAACATACTTTACAACATACGACACATCATACCAAACAATCCTCTCAGTGACATTGAGTTGCTTTGTAAAACAATTTATTACTGGCTTCCAAAACCCCAATTTGGACCTTGTCGTGATGATGATAGTGTCATTCTCAGTCTTGCATATACTTCGGCCGTCTATTTGTTTTACACAATATTAGGATTAACGAATCTCAATTGCGCGAGAAGATTCTTGTCCTTTTGACTTTGATGAAATGTAACGGTATCGACTTCTTTAAAAAAGTAAGATAGTATATAATTATATAAAAATGAATTCTATTAAATCTATTAATCAATCAATTAAAACAATTTTTGTTGGCTCTTTTTTCTGTTGCTCTTTTTATCTTGGTTCTTTTTACTTGGCTCTTTTTACGTGCTACACAATAAAATAATTGTTAAGTTACTTGATAATTTATATAACTTCAGGTTGTCGATAATAACTTGATATGGAATTTGTCTTTGGATAATAACTAATGTTGCAATGTATAGCCAAGGAAAAAATATGGATTTTTTGGGATAATAACTAATGTTCCGATTCAAAAAAGGGGGTAAAACTAAACAATTGGTCTTTTGATTCAAAATGTATCTTGCTCTGGAAATGGAAAATTCCTGATGTGAAAACAGAAGCCTCAATAACACATGGAATTTCACTACGCAAAAAAAAAACTACATCTCAACCGTCTAAATTTGTCATAATTATTTTATAGGTTTCATTTCTGAATGATAAATTCTCCTAACAATACTTCTATGAGAATTTAAAATTCTAAATTAATGGATAAATGTATTACGTAGTTATATACTAATAAATAAATGCTGTTATTTTATGTAATAAAAATAATATCACCCGTCTATTTGTGGCCGCTTAATGAAATGCTCAGTATGAATAATAGTAATTATAAATATAAATATGAATAAATATAAATAAAAAAATATAAAATAAATAAAATATAAATAATATAAATATAAATATATATAATAGGTTAATATAAATATATACCTTTTATACCTTCGAGTGAGTTACTGGTGAGAGTAGGATCCATAATAAGTATAACTATCAATTGTGTCACATTAACTAATTCTTGTAATACTTATCTACAATAAAAATAATTATCATTATTTTTTGTTAAAATAAAATATTTACATTAAATTCTCAATTTGAGTAAAACTATAATTATTTATAAATATTTTATTATTATTATTATTTTATACTACTTATTGTATTAAACAACACTTTCATTTTCTTAAAGTTTATCAACAAAATATAATAAATGTGAAAAATTATTTTATGTGTATATTTTTAATTTAATTAAAAAATATATATAAATTTTATTGAATATTTCTCACGAAACCAAAATAACATATTTCTAATTCACGAAAATTGGCTCAACTATTTTATGGAAATTGTTGATTAAAATTTTCTAGGTAATTATAAATTGTCACAACCTAAGTCGAGCTGATAAATCCCCGGGTAATTATTATCATCACTTGTTGTTTCGATACGGTTGAAATTTAACATTTCGTTGCTCCTCGGTTTTGACACGCAACAATGATGCTTCAGTTCAGCCGATGTGGAATTTTCGATCATGTTGTTGATCAGTTCTTCGATACAAATCAACTAAGTGAGGCTTTCCTAAAAAAAGATTCCCCCCTACTAATTACTTCTCTTCTGGTGAAATTTCAGTTAGATAATCATTGATGTATTAATTAAATTCAACATTATGTTTTTTTTCTACTTCTTAACCTTGTTTAATTTATTAGAATAGTATTGTTTCTTTTTTGAGGAATTAAGATACATATGTCTCATCGAAAAATCATAAATACGGTTATTGTTTACTTGATTGTTACGATTTTGCTTTTTTAATTAATAAAAAGAATTATTTAAGAGTTTTATCTTATATATATATATATATATATATATATATATATATATATATTAGGTTGTTCGGAAAGTTTATAGGTTTTTGTATTATAAATTTATAAATGAAGAAAATAGACATCATTTAACAAACTTTATGGTATTTTATTTTAAAATGAAAAAAGGCTACAGAAATCAAGAAGAAAATCTATACATTTTATGGTGATGATGCTGCTATAGAGAATACAGTTCATAAATGGTTTGCAAACTTAAAAAAGGAAAATTCGACTTCGAGAATAGAGAAAGATCTGGCCGCCCATCAAGTTTCAATGACGAAAAAATCCATCACATAAAAGACTATAACCCAAGAAAAAAAGGGAATTGACTAACATGCTTGGTATATCTAATTGCACCACTCACGAACACCTTATCAATATAGGTTTTGTTTCAAGACTCAATATATGGACACCGCACCAGTTATCAAAAAAGTACTCTCAGAACGTGACTTCGGATGCAATGCTTAGATAAAAAGAAATAAAATCGAGCCTTTTCTCAAGAGATTGATAACAAGAGATGAAAAGTGGATGATGTAGAATATTGTACAGCAGAATAGATCTTGTAGAGATAGCAGTAAGAAAACCTTTATTACATTACCAAAGCCCAATCTTTATCCAATAAAGGTTTTGCTTGGCATATGTTAAGAATGGAAGGGAATAACTTATTTAGAATTTTTCCCAAGAAAGAAACAATTAATTTTGGCAAATATCGTCAACAATTATCATATTTTGATGCAGCAATAAAATTGAAACGCCCAGAATTGGTCAAACGCAAAGGTGTAGTCTTTCATCATGACAACTCAAGGCCGTACAAATATTTGCAGACTCGAAGAAAATATTGAAGCATGTGTGGGATTTTCCATTATATACTCAATATTCTAAGGATCTCGCTCCTTCCTATTATCACCTTTTTAGGTCACTTCAAAACCCCATTGCTGGAAAGAAATTAAAAAAAATTTAGAAGGTTTCAAAAAGTACCTACATTATTTTTCTTCGAATAAAATCAAATCATTTGCAAGACAGGCATAAGGAATCATGAGTAGAGATGAAGAAAGCCTGTAGAGAGCATCACAGAATAGTATAATGAATAAATACGCCCATGTAAGCTTTAAGAGACCTCCAAAATCCCATTAATATACATACACACATATATATATATATATATATTTACAGTGCGCGCCAATTTATTAGTTCCACCTACATTTTTTTACATTTTTGGGCCAACTCTTTGCAAATAATGCGACACTGCCAAACAAATGAATATATAATATATTTAATTGATAACATAATTACAGACATATAAAATAAAAGCATACAAATAACAATATAGGAAAAAAACAAATAGTTCATTTTTTGTAATTTAGAAAATTAGTATTTTGTTGTGCCTCCTTTTGCTTTGATAACTGCTTCCACTCTATTGTGCATTGAATTGGCCAAACTAATCAAGGTTTGTTGAACTGATGCGTCATGGTTCCAAAAATGTAAAATTCTTCCAATTAATTCTTGTTTTGATGTTATCGTCTCCTCATTAAGCTTTCTTTTAATGATATCCCAAAGATTTTCGATGGGGTTAAAGTCAGGACTATTCCCTGCCCATGGAAGCAACTGAATATTGTTGTCTTCAATGAATTTGGCAACAATATTAGCTGTGTGGCATGGTGCTTTGTCCTGAAGTAGGAAACCACCATTTTCAGGGTACCACTCACGCATTTGGGGCACCAGACGGTTCTTCAAAACGTCAACATACTTGGTGACATTCATAATTTCCTCACAAATATGAAGACGACCTGCCCCCTTTGCACTAAAGCAGCCCCACACGATCACCTTGGTTGGATGACGTTGAACTTGATGTACTGTAGCAGGTTGATTGGACAGTTTTCACACTGTATGGTCACCAGAAGTGCCACACTCGAAAATCAATTCATCTGTGAAAACAACCTGTTATGAAAGAAATATTAAAATGATGTGAATACACAAAAAATCCCACAATTATGATGTATTTAATGAATAAAAATTAATTTTAACTTTTTTTTTAACTATTCAAACAAGATTTTCATTGTGATGGACATGCCTCACTATTAATGTATGTGTATCACTTGGATGAGGAGATTGGGAAATTTTTTCCGCTACCAGCATCAACTAGAACCGACAAAACCGCCTGTAACACGGATTAATAATCCCATTCGTGTGTCCGAAACGTTGTTATTTTTCCCTTGTTCTGAAAACAGTCGCTTTCCAGCTGTATTCCAAGAATGAAGAATTCGGGAAGATCTCGAAAATAAATAAAAGTAACATCATATGATTTAAATGACAATTTAAATTCCGAACACAATAAATATTTTATGAAAATTGTAAAAATAGGTGATCCAAAGAAAATTAAAGGATCAACTATTTTTATTTTCAGACCAGTTGAATAAAAAGTTAATTAATCAACAGTAACAGAAAATTAAATAAAACTTAAATAAAAAATAATAAAATCTAATAACATACAATACAATAACCTTTATTAAATATCACAACTCATCATAAAACCTCGATAAGTAATTATAGTTTTTAATTACTTTCATTTCAATCGTTTTATTTAGATTGGAATATCTATTTAATAATAATTACGAATTGAATATATAAAATAATGAATATCCAGTAGGACGTGGAAGGTCTGAGAGTAGATAACATAACCCACAAAAAGACCGATAGAGGGTATAATATGGACAAAACATTAAATGAAATCATGTGATTGATTACCAGTAGAGTAAAGTACAACATATCCGAATTTATTATTATCAAATTCCACACAGAAAAAATTAAATTAAAGAATTGAGAGCCTGATGGTTCAATTTCAGTTTTGGAATCATCTTCCAAAAATATTAATATTGTTGACATTTGTATTTTTTAATTTTACGAAAATTTGACTTTCATGATATAATTTAATACTAATTGTATCAAGTTCCACTACTCTATAAGACATTTTGGAACAGTCTGCTGTCACAGTCTGGAATGTATTCATTTTAACTCGAACTTCAAACGTTTGGACATGCTTTTGGTTCAAGTAAAATGTATGGATGGTATTTCCCATAGATAAAATTTCCTATTGTAAAATCTGATAAATCATTAAGTTGAGATCTAACACTTTCTTGGTACATAAAATCATCCATTGAACTTCCATAACGATTCCTTCATAAAATATATAGATCCATCAAATAGATCCCCGTCCTCATCATCTTTCTGGTTTCCGTCAAATAAAAAAAATCTCCAGATCTTAAAACTAGATAATGTTCAATTGGCTTCGTGAACCACTAATCTCTCAGATGCCACTAAAAAAGAAAATACAATACAAACTCATCACAAATCCAATATACGTCACACTCATGAAAGCCTACATACATACACACTCATGTACAAACTCTAAAGAAAGGCAACATCATTCCTCACACGAGACATGCGGAAGTAGACTATCACAAAAATCATTGAGTAGCATTGCAATGGATTAGTGCTATTGTTTTGTCATCAAGTATGAGCTTGTGCAAAAAATGCCTACTTCTGACGGCATCAGGAAGTGGTTGGAAATTAAGCAGCAAGTTTTTAAAAAAAAGTGTTGCAGAGAGACAGACATAGATTATTAATGGATAATGTATTAAACAAACATATTATACGGGACTTCACAATAATAAAAAAAACATTTTACTAATAAATCATTAGATTCGACAAATAAATTTAATTTTTGAGAAAAATGCAATAAATTTATTTTTATAATAGTTTATTGGTAGAATGTTTTTTAATTTTTTGTTTTGTCCTGTATAATGTGCTACTTTAACATATGGGGTAGATTGACCGCTGATGTGGTTTTGATCTCGAAACGTATCATGTTATTTTTATCCCTTGTATATAGCTCCTACTTTATGACATATAATCCTTGTATTAAATATTTTGTATTTTAGATTGTATTTATAGTTGTTTTTTAATATTTAGATTTATATTTTTTTAAACTTTTTTTAATATTTTCTCTGTTATATTTATGGAAATGAAATATGGCTAAACAAATATATTGTTAAATTTTATGTTTTGTTAGTTGCTTAACAAAATTATTTATTTTTTAACAGACGTATAAGTGCAATTTTTACCAGTAAAACAAATATTATACAAAAAAGTAAACCAAAATCCATTTTCTCAGTGGAAAAAGTACGGTTTTAATAAGAAAATAATTTTCTAAACAGAAAATATTTATTTTTTAGTCAATTTATAAAAACACTTTAGTTAAAAATCGTTTTCCAAACATATCACATTGTTTTACTTTACTTTTTCTCTTCTTTCGTAATAATTATCAATGCTTATAAGACACAATAATATACAATAAAGTCATTCTTCGCAAAACAATTAAACGAGAGCCCGTAAACACGAAGTAAGATGGAAACGTTATATAAAAAATAAAATATTTAAAATACAAAATTATTAAGAGATAAAATTGTTATCAGTTGCTTCAGTTATTGTTTGCGTTTTGTAAATTCTAAAATGTTTCCCTCCATTCTTGAACAATGATTATTGTAACAACAGCATTATCGAACTTTTTAATCTATTTTTACAAAGAATGTAATATTAAAAAGCCATTAAGGCAAGGACCCCCTATGTCGTTTATTTGAGGAGATAATTCCTCTGATTCGATATTATTCAAATAATCATCAAATAAGGCACAGGAATTTATTTATTAAAATAATTTTTAAAAAAGCTTTTACTTTTTAATAATTATAATTTTTTTACTAAAATTTGGTGGATCACCTGTTATGTAGAGAGATTTCTTTAACTGATCTTTCAAATAATTTTTGTATACACTATTATAAAATCTGTTTCTCAACTTAATAGGAACGATGGTTTAAATTATTAGAAATATTTTAATGGTTTAAGTGAAGGAGAAGTACAAAACTTATTAAATCTTTCAGCTTTTGAGTTCGACTTTGAACATTAAATTTTTCAGTACAAAAGACGAATGAATTATTTTTTCGTGTTATGCTAATTCTTTTCGAATAATCTGGTTAGAAAAGTTTTATGTTGCTTTAGAGTAGTTCCTCTCTTAACTTTAATGTTTACTGATATTTTGGTTATTTAGATTATTTAAAAATATGTTCATTTAGACTTTCAATATTTTTCATAAAACAAATTTAAAATGTGATTAAAATATCTAAATTTCATATCATCATTTGATATTTTAAAAAATAATAAAAGATTTTTAATCAAGATTACATTTGGTCTGGAAACGGAACCTATAAAATGTAATGACGAATTTTCTATTTTTCAAGTGAATTTTGATTCATATTATGAAATATCGTATTCCTTTAAAAAACCATTCCAAATCAGTCTTATGATGGTTATTAAGAACACCAACATGGGTTTTTGGAACTTTTATTCTCATTACAGTCAGAATTGTCTTTTGGACAACTCTCAGCAAAACTCTCGTCATTCGACATCGTTCTAAATTGATAATTTTTTATTAATGTCTGTCAATAAACAATTATTCGAACAATTTTTTCATTATTTTCTGATTTTATTTTTAAAGTTCAAATTTTGTAATTTTAGTAATAATTTTATCTAAATATTAATTTTATTTAAAAAAATGATTTTATGTAAAGAAAGAACATTTATTTAATTTAAAACTTAGTTAAAACTATTTACTTTATTTAAATTGTTAATATGAAAATTTGAAACGATTTAATATTTTTAAGTTTTTCTTTTTAAATATCTTATGCTGTACTTTAAAATATAAATTATACTCGAATAATTATTTATCGTGAACATCTAAATTATCAATTTTCCACCTGGGTGGGAGAAACACATTTCCAAATACTAAAGTCAACATACAAAATTCAACAAACCAATTTCAACATACCAAATTTAAAATATTCCTCACAATGGTTATTTAATTGTCAATCGTGTTTATACCATTTTCGTAATCGAAAATTTCACTATTCATTTTTATCACAAAAAATTACTATTCAAAGAAATATATATATAAACGAATTTTTGGTTAATTTAATCATTTCGCCAAA
>MQRK01020121.1:0-10625 GCA_001938485.1 Girardia tigrina | reverse complement strand
ATCCTCTCTATTTTTCTTATTATTTATTTCTTCATGCTTATGGATTGTGTTATTAGCAAATTCCAATCAATTGTATTCAATTACATAATGCAGGACAATCGTGTGTATCATTGAATTATTCGTCTGTTTTTTTTCAGCGTTATAAATTAAAGCATCCGAGACCCACAAAACCCACCAATCTCAAGGTATACGAAACCCATGTCGGTATTTCGTCCTCCGAAGGAAAAGTTGCCAGTTATACATACTTTAAAGACAACGTTCTTCCGAGAATCAAAAACTTAGGTTATAATTGCATTCAAATAATGGCGGTAATGGAACACGCTTATTACGCGTGTTTTGGTTACCAAATCACGAGCTTTTTCGGTGCATCGAGGTAAATCGAGTGTTTTTATGAAACGGAGAGAGTTTAATGTGATTGTCCAGTCGCTATGGCACCCCAGATGAGTTGAGGTCCATGGTTGATGAGGCCCATCGATTGGGACTGTATGTGTTACTTGATGTCGTCCATTCTCATGCTTGTAAGAACACTCTGGACGGTTTGAACCAATTCGACGGTACCAATTCATGTTATTTTCACGATAACGGCCGAGGAGAACACACGTTATGGGATTCACGACTATTCAATTACACTGAGTGAGATTTTCGTTTGAATTCGTCAATCACAAGAGTAACAATACAACATTATCTCTTCTGACAGATTGGAAGTGTTGCGATTTTTACTGTCGAATCTTCGTTGGTGGATTGAGGAATACGGGTTTGATGGGTTCCGATTCGACGGGGTGACATCGATGCTTTATCACCATCACGGATTAAATGCCAATTTCTCTGGCACTTATGATGAGTATTTCGGTATGGGAATCGATACGGAGTCTCTAACGTATTTGATGCTCGCGAATAATTTCTTGAAAACGAAATTTCCATTTGTCATTACAATTTGTGAAGAAGTGTCTGGAATGCCGACTCTCTGTCGACCGATCAGTGAGGGCGGAGGAGGATTCGATTATCGATTGGCCATGTCTATTCCCGATAAATGGATTGAGCTGCTGAAAAAGTTCAAAGATGATGACTGGAATCTCAGTGATGTTGTATTCACACTGACCAATCGCCGATATGGAGAAGCGAATATCGCCTATGCCGAGTCTCATGATCAGGCATTAGTCGGTGACAAAACTCTGGCGTTCTGGCTCATGGATAAAGAAATGTACACTCATATGAGCACGCTATCTGAGTCGAGTTTGATAATTGACCGAGGAATGGCCCTTCACAAAATGATGCGACTAATTACCCATACACTCGGAGGAGAGGGATACTTGAATTTCATGGGTTAGATTGTTATTTCTGTTCATATGTTTTATTTATACAATGATTTTAATTTTAATGTATTATTTTATTGTTTAATTTCCTTTTTTATTCATAATTCATAATTAATTGAATAATCGAATCGTGTGTCTATTTACTTTGCGAGTTTCTGTTGGGAAATGTGTGGTGAGAGACAATTCTAAATTTGTATGTCTTTCAATGAACAAATGTGGTCGGTTAGAGCGACATAGCGCCGTGGGGATTCCAGGAATCTGTGATTGACATGTCCACAATCTGCCATTGAAACAGATTACTGAATGCTATTTTTATGACGATTAACTGGACGATTTCTCTGCGATTTACTAATAGTTTAGAATGAGATGATACTATTTGAATTTGCTTTGGTAAATGTAAGAAAAATGGTTTCTTTTTTTCCATTTTTTATTAGCTTATTCTCTATATATATTTATATGTATCCATGGAATTTAGGAACCTATTTTTGAAGGCATTTTACTCAATCAATTTTCTCCAATCTTTGCACATTTACTCATTGTCGATGACAATAAATGATAATGTGAAAATTTGATCAAACTAGTAAATAAAATTTTTTTTTGCAAAAAAATGTTTTGCGATTATCTACAAAAGTTTAAACTGTATTAAATAGAAATGTTTTGGTTTTTTTCCTTCCATGCCTTATGATCAATTTATTATGTTATCAGTAACTATTTAATTGCAAAATTGAATTATACATTTTGTTGTATGAAATTTTCCCTTCTAAAAAATATTTTAATAGTTACTAATAACATAATCAATTGATTAAAAAATGAAATAGTAATTTACCCTTCTACAAAATTACAAAAAATTCTCTTGGCCAAGCAGAGTTCTGCCAGTATAAAGAATGGATTAAGAAAATTATTTTTGATTTACCAGTTTATAAATCTCAATGAATATTCGATCTTATATAACATTATAGAGTTTTCACTCTAAATTATGATCTATATCTATTAATAATACGTATCTTTGGTCGTCGAATTCGATGACATTCAGTGTAATACGCCATCACTGGTTAATTAATGAGAAAGGAATATGTTATGTTTAGTCTAATATACTTTATTTTTAATTTAATAAAGTCTAATAAGAATAATGATTTCTCGAAACATATTGTAGAGTTTTAATTTCATTTACGTTTATTCAAGTTGTGTCCCAAAAAGATATTTTATTGATCATAGTTGATAATATTAGCCAAAAGTCTCTAGCCCCTGCAACAAAATAAACATCATTTCTCTATTGCAATCTCTTGAAGGCTTTAGTTTGGATATTTTGACACTCAATTTTTAATGCATACTTCAAATATCATCCTGTGAGCGTAAATAATTCTGGTACACTTTCGGTTTGTAGATGAGTCAGATAGGACAGAATAGCAAGCTCGATTTTGCTGATAAAAGATGTTGCATCGTCGATTTAGGGGAACATTCTCAAGGTAAATCAACCGAGTCAAGAGAAAGTCTAAATAACTTACAGGATAATTATTGAAAAGGAAAGGACCAAATATTTCATCCTCCTATATTTCAACTAAGACCATATTAGGGTTGCTTTGGTGATGTCCTTTTGAAATCCAAGTTTGAATTGTTTATCGACCAATAATGCGCATATTGTATTTCGGTTTATTTCGCAGAGATGACGAACTGTTTCTCCAATATATGTGGTATTGGATCCGTTACACTCAAATTCTTAAACAAGGTCTGAGGATAAACTCAAAGGCGTTGTGGATTTACTTAGTTTTCACTTTGAGATAAATCGCGTTGAATGAAAATTTTTAAGAAAAATTCTAAGATGAATATTTGTTGTGCAAAATAATTGATCGTTGCTAAATTCGATTGTTTCACACCAACAAACCGAGAAGCGAACATAATCGGGCTTTATATATCGTGTATAACCTTGTTTATTACTTTTATTAAAAGTATAATGTGTGCTAAAATGAATGATAGGTGATAATGTGATTATATTTTAGAGATTTATTTCTTAAAAATTATTATATACAATGATTTACATTATAAATATTTTGTTATTTATTTCCTAACATTGTCAATTATTTCCACTGCACAAATTCCATAACCAACAAGTTGTCGCGTCGGGGTTGGGAGTCTGGGGCCAGATGTCACTGATGAGTTATCTCGATCGAGAATATTTTAATATATGCATTAAATCCGTAAAAATAAAGAACTTTTTACATCTGAAATTAAAAAGATACATTTTATTGCACTAAAAGTTATACTTTTAATGTAACAGTTTTGAAATTTTTAGACAAAATTTATTCTGTTTAGTTTTTCCGTTAGCAGCATAGTGGCCGCGAATAACTATCCTTGACTGTACCTTAACCATGCTATTGACCGTTCAGAAATACTTATATTCTGTGAATTCATATATTTAGTGTTCCATCAAATAGTCACCATTCGCATCAATTGTTAGCTAGACCACCATAATCTTAGGATGATGATCTTGCATCATTTTTGTCATGATCGTTTGCGATTACTTACATCATCGGTTTTAATCTTTTTCATGAAAGTAACTGTCTGATGTCTGGTGAATAGAAGCGACGCAGACTAATGGCGTTGTATTCATTACCAAACGATTTTAGATTATTTGGAAAATAAATTCTTATTCCTAAATTGCTAAAGAATTCAGAGTGATCTGGTTGTGAATTATCAAGGAGAATTAGTAAACCATTACGCGCCGCGAGGTTCTATATGAAGAATTGATGAGTTACAAATTCGTGCGATTTATTCGTTAAGTTCATATTTTATTTAAAATATTTATGATTAAATTCAATATAAACTTTAGTTTAGGTCCAATGAAATAAACTGAATGAATTAACTGATAATTTATTCCAGTTATTTCGTCCGTAATTACTGTCTTGGTTTTACTCTCTTAATCTTTCTTACATCAATTTTGTAAAAAATAAGACTGAATTAAAAACTATGGATAATTACTTTAAAGCAATATTCTTTCTGCTTGACGCCTATTTCTGAATAATCAGGTTATGGTTTGTAATAGTCTTTAGGGTATCTAATAGTTAAGGTTTCCGAGTTTAAAGTTCAAATTAATTGATGAAAATTCAGAAAATTATCCCTAAACCAAGTAAATACAGACTTTGTTTAGAAGTTTGAGGAACATCTTTTTTGTTTTTGTTGAGGAATGATATATTACAGTTGTACTTTACTTTAGGGTGATAGCCTTTAATTTAGATTTGCGTTTTGATTTTATGGACGATTGATCATTGAGGTTAATCGGTTCTAAAAGACTGGATTTATTTACATATTTAAAAACGTTAAATAGAAAATATTTGGTCCTTTCTGACTGTGAAACCGAAGCGTGCCCGTGCACTGAAAGCTCGAATTCTTGCATCTAAAGCCGTGCGAGAAAGTCAGTAGGCTCTGTATTGTCTATTTCTGGTTTCTACCCGATACAGAGTTTATGTTTCACTACCCTGTACACCAATGCTGGTACTGTAGTCTCTACAATACACAGTTATCCGTTCAGTCGGGAAGCTTAAATAGAAAAATAAAAGGATTATTATTAATTAAAAATATATAACAAAATTCAGAGTGAAGAAAGAATTTTATAAGTAATAAAAATGAGGTCATTTTATTAATTATTGATCAGAAAATTCGATTTCAGTTTATGAGTAAGGTCTTATTAACTTTCTTCGATCCTATTTCACAAATAGCTACATTTTTTCTTTGATACATTCAAGAAAATGACCGTCTTGAATTCAGTCTTTGACATTGTCATGATCCATTTATTGTTGTTTTTTTATATCTTCCGGATAAAGCTTTGAGCTACCACTATTTTTTTAATGGTCGACTAAAATGCCAATATTCAGTCTTTAAGCAAAATTATTCAATCAATTTTATTAAAATACAGAGTCTACAGGTTAGTTGGTGGTGCGAATAAAAAGTCTTTAGACTCGAATAGAAATAAAAGTCACACAAAAATAAAACTTGGTATTTAAAGTAATCATACTAGGTCTGTAAATGCGAAACTTCACTTTTCTATGTAATCACCTCCTTCTGCCAAGCATTTCCTCCATCAATTTTCAAGTGAACACAACCTATTTTCAACGAAAGTGGGGAGACCACTTTTTTTTCTTCAAACAAATTCTGCACTAGACTCATTAGATCTTCTTTGGATTCAATGCTTCGACATCACATGTGTTTCTTTAAGTGATTGAACAAAAAATAAACACTTGGAACCAAGTCAGGGTTGTAGGGTAAATGAAAAGCCAACACAAAACCTTTTTTCGGCGATTGCGTCCATTGTTCTGTGAGATGTGTACACAGATGCGTTGTCATGCATGAGGTAGAGGTTTTGGTTACTTAGTTTACGTCGTAATTGTCTCACATCATTAAATAGAGCGCAATAGTAATGTGAGTCAATGATTCCAGAGGTAAAGTGGAGTTTGACCACCCATTTTGTGTCCAAAAACACAATGAGCATGAAACATTTTCGATGAGATGTGGCTTTTCCTCTAGAAATACGCATTCATGAGACTCCCGTTTACTGTAGGGAATATCTCATCCACCGTTATAGTATTCTTTAAAAATATCGTCCAATAGCATCAGACAGAGCTAGGTTATCTTGACATGCTTGCATTCGTTTTTCACCCATCTCGGCTGTCAGGAAGCGTGGGACAAATGGACTGCACAATTTTCTAACTCCACGTTCCCTCAGCATATTCTGCAACTGTCTACTTGCTCCCAATAAGTCGGTTTGACAGCTCTCTCTGGAATATTCGTTTCTTCTTTCACAATAATCGATAAAATTTTCAATTTTTCATTAGGAATTTTTTGAGAGCGCGCACTTATTTCTTCGTCAAAAACAAATTGTCCCTGTCAGTTGTAAATATCCAGTTGTAAATAGTGCTCATGCATGGTGATTCATTTCTATATGTTTTCTGCAGCTGACACACGATGTCCTTTTCAGTATATCTCAAAAGCGAATAACGCTGCGAAATTCTACTGGCTCTTACATTTTTTAAAAATTAATCAATGAATTCGAATCCAGGAAATGAATTTGTATGATTATCCACAAATGTTTAAACTGTATTAAATAGAAATGTTTTGGATTTTTTCCTTCCATGCTTTATAATGAGTTTATTAAGTTATTAGTAACTATTTAATTGCAAAATTGAGTTGTAAATTTTTTTGTGAAATTTTCCCTTTTTCTAAATATTCAAATAGTTACTAATAACGGTAATCAGATATTTCATCATTAGCAATTCATCATTATAGTATTTCATCACCATAACATTTCATCATTACATAACGTATTATATTATTTCTCTATAATGATAAGTAATTATATAATTTCTCACTGGGCAAATTGGTAAGTAGTTGCCCTTATAAATTATGAAGCGTTTGGCGATCGTCAATATGTTATTTTTCAATTTTGCAAACATAAGTACATGTAGGTGTGATTAAGTAATTAACATACTGAGCAATTTTGGCAACATGTTGACGTAGTTTTCAGTTTTGTTGCACAGTGCAACTAATGGAACAAAAGTTGAAGAGGATTGGGATGTAAAGTAAATTTTTAGAGGTAATTAAATTAAAGGACATATTGTTTTCACCAATTTTGGTTACTTATCCTGTTTGTCACGTAAATGCTAGTCCCACAAACAGGTTCTTTTTTTATTTTTTCTTGACTTTATTTCGTTTATTTATTATCCTACAACAGAATTCATTGCAGTAAAACACAAAGACAGTACAAACAAAACAAATTTCATGTCAAAACACTCAAAAATGTATCAAAAAATTTATCTTTATCGAGAAATTGTTTAATACTTTATGCAATGATGAAATGTTATGGTGATGAAATACTATAATGATGAATTGCTTTAATGATGAAATGTCTCGTATGATGAGTTCTCAGGGAACCAATAATAACATAATAAATTGATTAAAAAATGTAACAGTAATTTTCCCTTCTACAAAAGATTACAAAAAATTCTCTTGGCCAAGTAGAGTTCTGCCAGCATAAAGAATGGATTAAGAAATTTATTTTTGATTTACTAGTTATTTTTATACGAGTCTAAGGACTTTTTAATAAATGAAGATCATTATTTTTGGATATTAAATGAATTATGATTTACAAGAAAAACTATTTGAACTTGTGTACATCTTGATCTGATCAATAGTTACCATTTGTAATCCTTTTTCTTTAATTTTTTTCAATGAGCTCCGCATCTAAATTGTAAAAATTAATCAATGAATTCGAATCCAGGAAATGAATTTGGTCATCCGGAATGGTTAGACTTCCCTCGGGAAGGTAACGGCAACAGTTACCACTACGCGAGACGCCAATGGAATCTCGTCGATGATCCTCTTTTGAAATATAAATTTCTCAACAACTTTGATCGTGCAATGAATCAAACAGAAAATCAATATAAATGGCTTGCGTCTCCTCAGGTTTGTGTACCGTTTTACCAATGCCCAAACAAATGGAGTCTTGTTTTTAGGCCTACGTTAGCAGAAAGAACGATGGGGATAAAGTCGTAGCTTTTGAACGAGCGGGTGTTTTATTTGTCTTCAATTTTCACCCGGTCAATAGTTTCACGGATTACAAAATCGGGGTTGATACGCCTGGAACATATCGCATTGTTTTGAATTCCGACAACGCCGAGTTCGGGGGGTTCTCTCGCATCGATGAATCGATTGCGTACACAACGCAATTCGAGAACTGGGACAACCGGAGCAACTGCGTTTTTCTTTATTTGCCGTGTCGTACTGCCATTGCGCTCGCTATTAGATGAAGTCTTCTTCTGCGCGAGGTCCAGTAATCATTCATCCATTAGCAACTGAGTCGATTCAATCAGACGAACTATTAGTACATTTAAATTTATTAGTCTTCTTTTGATAGTCGCTTATCGATGATTTTTCGCTGATTATTTTTTTATTTGATTTTCATTAAATATATTTTGTTGTATTTCGGTTTTCATGAGATATTTGTTTTGGGGTTTCAGTTCTTTATTGTCGAAAATGAGTTTCATTTGTTCCTTGAACTCGTGTCGGTGTTGGGTTTGACCTTTATACAGACGAGACTGATGTTGTCAATAAATGTCGTATTGTACGCCAGTTTTCTTGTTTTTCTATCTCGTGCAATCGAATTATTTCTGGAGGGAGATCAATAGTATAAATAATTTGTTACATTATGATAAAATTCAGTAAAAATAGGGGGAATGTTTAAAAAGCGCATTGTGTTTGCGGTCTAATAACAACGCGTACTTATTTGCGTGAATACATCTATTAACAATACAAGCAGAATTGTCATTGGAAAAATTCTCAGCAGTTCTATCTGGTTGATATATTATTTTAATAATTATTTTAGGTTTAAAAATAAGTGGGAAAAATAAAATAATATTCAATTTTCAAAATTTATTAATTATTTTTAATTTTTTAATTTAATTTAATTGTTTTTAAAATTTTAAATTATGGAACTTTAAGTTAATTCTAATTTAAATTTGGAACTTATTGAATTAAATTCAAATAATTAATCAACAATCTAGGTAGAAGAGTCAGGAATTTAAAACTATATAGGGATACACAGTACAGAAAAAATCACATCATTTAAAATATTCTTCACACATCCAAGAATTTTATAAGCTTTAAAAATGTTCATGCGTAAATTATATTAGTAAAATATGGTGTGCCTCGCTTGATGTACTTATACTGCGAAGAAGTGTACCAATCCCAAGTTATGAAGGATCTTGCAGAACTTTAATACAGTAAAGTTCCTCTTAACCGCCAAAAATAGGACCTGACAAAAATTTGGAGGTTAAGAAAAACTATGGAATAAAAAAAGAAAGTTTCTATTAGCCGCCAATTTCTGTTAACCGCCATTTTTTAACAAAACTAGTGGTTAAGAGGAACTTTACTATAATTTAAAAATTAACAAAAACTTTAAAATCTGGACGTTTTGGACGTGTCTCGATAGGGGATCAGTGTTCTCATCAATCTCACACATACCATCATCATTCAACGAGTACCGAGGGACGAGTCTCAACCCTGTGCTAGGTCATGTTTTAAATTCTTTTTTAAAAAATGGGTGTTAACAGAAATTGGCGGTTGATAGAAACTTTCTATGTGAAATTGAGAAATATCAGAATTTTTTGGCAGTTAACAGGAAGTTTATTGTATTTTGACCCAACAAAACCAATGAGTTCATCGAAAGCCAAGTTCAGAAAATTCGAGGTTGTATATCGTCTCTTAGAGATAAAACTGGAAAATCGTTGGTTGACTTATTACCAGCAGTTGAAGATTCCTTAAATGAAACAAAATGAACTAGTCCGGTAGAAGTTATTTTTTGATTTCTTGATAAATAGACAATAGAATAATAATAAATAAATGGAAAGAAATCGGGATTATTTTTCAAATATCGTTAGACAAAATCAAAGTATAATTACTTTCATGGTAGTAAATGGAGAAATAGAGAATTTAGTGTTGGAGATCATGTTCTAGTATGTTAATTGTGTTTATATCTTTTCGATATTCGAACTGGAATTCATAATTTTTATTACAAACAAATTTTCAATTTCCTTATAATAATCGATTTGCCGTCATTTATCTTAATTTTCATATTCTGATTAAATTTTTTTAAAAACAAACTTTAAAAATATTTAAATCGATTAAAATTTATTCTAAAATAATATCCATTTTTTAAATTTATAAACATTTTTATTGCAAAAAATAAATAGGTTTTTAATTTTAAATCGATAAAATTTTTTTTTAAATAATATTCATTTTATAATTTAAGAAGGCATTTTATTCTACCTGTGAGGAATATTTGAATATTTGATGTTTTGTGTTTGAATGTTGTATGTTGATTTGGAAATGTGTCTCTCCTACCCAGATGGATGATTAATATTTTAATTCTTATTATCTAAAAATATGTAATGTTTAAATTTATTTTTAATTTCAAATAATTTTGAAATTTTAAATAAGTTTATTAATTTTTATAATATTTAATAAATAAATCAAATTAATATTTTTTAATAATTAATTATCATGTTAATTATTATCCAATAAGTTTTGAGTGAATATTTTATTAAAATATTTATTTCCCCATTTGCTAAAAAATAATGAGAATTAATTCATTAATCAATTTCGTTTTGAATGCAAATGTACGAAAGTTTTGACAAAGAATGTCTTAAGGACAATCAAAATTGTTGTTTAAATAAAAATATAAAAAGTCAAATTGATGTTCTTAATACTACTATAATACAAACTAATTTCAATCTCAAATTTATTATTTTAAAACATTATGTACTT
>MQRK01020032.1:0-17650 GCA_001938485.1 Girardia tigrina | reverse complement strand
GTGGTAACGGTAACCCCCCGTGGGACATCGCGGCCGTAACTAAGGTGATCGCGACCGTTGCTATGGTAACCGCGACCGTTGCCATGGTAACCGCGACCGTTGCTATGGTAATCGGGACGATTGCCATGGTAACCACGATAACCCATATCGTTGCTATGGTTACGGCTAGGAGGGGGGGTATGGTGGAGAACCGCCATTTTCTCCCTACTAAGTTTAGTAAATTAAATTAAATTTAAAATTCGGAAACTGGTGTCAGATTCATTGTGTTTTAACGTATCGAAATGTGGATGTTTCTCACCTATATCGCTTTTATAAATCAATTTAGACATGTCGAAATGCTAAAGTTCGTTGTCGCAGTTTCTTACCATGCCAGTAAAAAGGACACACATTGTAATGATTTTTGCAATAAAATTAACTTTATTACTTTGTTATTTTTTCCATTCACTATTTGAACCTTATTGATAATTATAATAAATTTACTCTATCACATATTTAAACTAAACAATTTGTATACTTAAGTGTAAATAGTGCTACAGCTCCTATGTTGTACACTGAGTCTTCATCATCACAAGTTCAACAGTCATCTGAATTTTAAGTGTTTTCTGTAACGGTCATTTTGAACTTCAAACTAATGGTTTTCGATTTTATTCTGTGTCGTGTTACAATGGAATCACCGATCATTAATGAAGACATTGTGTTTCTCGCTGAGTGTTGCACCTCAGAAGCTCAATTTCAACCTACTTCAGAGAATATATTGAAAATCAACCACCGAGATTGTGGCAAGGGTTCATTTCTAACTTTTCAGTTTCATTGGTACAAGGAATTTTTGTGGATATTGTTGTGTGTTTAAAACAAGAAATTAATATGCTGTATTTGTCGTATGTACACTGAAGGAAACCTTATAACCTTCAGTAAAAATCTGGAAACCACTTTTACGACTAATGGTTTTTACAAATGAAAAAAAGTGGTATGGTGCTTTAAAACACACCCAACGAGACAAGGATATATGGAATTCAAAAGAAATAAGGAGTGTATAAGAACATGAAAGGATAAGATCTGGATACCAAAAGACTCTAGGAAAGATTTTATCACATTTTTTCCACCAATTTCTGTGTCTATATCGATAAGACGTACTACTTCATGAAAAATGAATATGATATGGAAGAATTTGTAAAACAAGTAAAAGTAATTGTTCGGAGTTGTGTAACACTTGAAACATCAAAAACATATACCGGAGTCACCACAGAATTAATAATATACTTGGTTTCAAAACAACCTTTTGACAACATTTATATCGATTTTTGTGGACCTTTACTCGTCATTAAGGGAAAAAAATACATTTTGGCATTATTTATAGATTCAGCCGATACATTGTACTAACAGCCGTGACAAATCAAGATGAAGTGACAGTGATGAATACGATTCAGCAAAAGTGGATATTCAGATTCAGTGCACCTGGATGCATACATGTGGATCGAGGTAAAGTTTTCGAATCTCAAAGATTCTTAGAATATGCGAGATCCATGTAAATTGAGATACGACTCTCAAGTTCATTTCACCACAGTGCTAAGGGGATAATTAAGCTCCAATTTTGAACGATTCGTGATGCATTGAATGCATCTCTGAAGGAAAAATGGAAGAAATTAGGTGGATTCACTCCCAGAAATTGAATTTAGTATGAATGCATCCATACAAAAGACGATTGGATGTAGTCCAGCAGAAGTTATTTATGGAAAAAGGATAACACTAGACGGTTCGCCTCATTTTGAGTTAGACAATAAGAAAGTAATTGAAAAATTCCAACTGATTGAAACAGAGTCACCAATGTCAGTAACACCGAGGTGCGAATTTAAAGATGATGATTTAGTTTTAGTAAGAATAGAAAACAGACAAAAAGTAACTGACCAGTATTAAGGGTCGTATGAGATAATAAAAAACCACTCGTTCGTTGTGTAGAAATAAATAATAATACGAGTGGAATTATTTGTAGGAATATAGAATGACTAAGACCTTTTAAAGAAGGGGGTATAGGGATGAATAATTATAAATGATCTATATAATATTAAATACACATTGATATTTAAATTTAAAAAGGATTCACAATATTTTTATTAATTCTCCTGAATTGTTGTGATGCAAACTATGCTCGAATATTCGTCGCGAATATCCAAAATACCAATTTTCTATCTGTGAGGAGAAACACATTTCCAAATACTAAACTCAACATACCAAATTTAACACACCAATTTCAACATACTAAATTAAAAATATTACTCACAATTATTATTGTACTAATAAGGCTTGGTTTCAATGTTTAGAACAATCAGTCACTAAATTTTTCTTATATGACTTTGAGAAATAATTAAATAGAAAATAAAATACTATTTTGTTAAATCATTGAGATTTGTTGATAACCTATATTTTATCCGTGAAATATTTTATTGGAAACAGTGAACCTAGTTTCACTCCGAAATAACGTACCTGGATTCAAGAGAATAAACATCATAAATAAAATCTTTTCTGTGATGATAAAGTGAAATGTTTATACTGAAATTCGGATTATTTATTTATATTATACGTGTTATAATTTCAGGTATCTATCTTCATCTGATAATGTATGATTCTTGATTGTGTGAATTTATTTATTTAATTAATTATACAACGGATGTTGATAATTATTTATCGCATAATTACCATGACCTGAGGGTTTTTGTAATTTACTTGGATTTGTTTTAATTATCAAACAGTAAGCAGAGGTCAATGAATTTTACTACAGATTTTAATAAATATTCTTTATATTTAGAGTTATTATTTTATTTTATATTATACACTATAAAGGTTGTTTTTGTAATTGACATCAGTCGCAATTCTTCAAAAAAAATAGTATTAATTTTGAAGATCATAAATAAAGTAAAGTGTGTAATAATATCTGTAGTCGTCCCAAATGTTATTAGCGTTTTTATGTTCCATTCAGGCGAGTACGCAGACACATATTTCGGGGGGATATGTTATTGTGTAATATTTGCTGCGTATTTAAGTTTGGATTTTCAAAGTTAAAAATTGACTTTAATTATTATTAAAATAATACAATTTATAATACCATCGAAATATCACATTTAATAACTTTTATCAGAAATAAAATTATTAAAAATAATTACAGAAGCATAAGTCTTCTTGGATTCTTCTCAAAAATGTACAAAACTTCGTCAGTCTCTAAGGAAACAAACAATTCATAATGAATGTTCATAATAGCTAAGAAAGTAGATCTCGTCTCTGATGTCGTGTTTCGTAAGTAAGTCTTGATTCTCTAAAATTTAGAAAAAGATCTTTCAGCTGTGGATGTTGTTACCGGTAAAGTTGCAAATAAATTCAAAATATTGTGAATGAAAGTAGCAAATATTCAAGCAATCTATAAAGTCCATTGAACGATATTTGTGACAATGATGCTTCCACATCGTCACTTGACCAAAAAAAACTTCTTTAGTGAAACTAATATCACTTGCTCATTGTTCCTTACTGGCTTCTACATATAGGAGGAATTCGTTATCTTCAGCATGCTTAATGTTTTGGGGAAGAAAAATTTCTATGCTTTGAAAAACATTTCTGTGCTTTAAGAATCAATCTGGAATTGGAGATGTAAAGAAATTCAGAAATGGTAGAAAAAGTGGTATCCTGTAATACTCTTCTCGATTTTCTGTTTCTATATGAGATCATAATTTAAATTTTTCGGAGGTTTAGCGATGAACAAGTAAAACTTTCAGTCATACTCGAACCCACACACACACATATAATTATTCACACTCACACATACACACAATAACACCGTAAATGATTTTAGGGTCCTGTTAAGTAGTGGTTTCATTTTGTTTATTGTTTTACAAGAATGAAGAGAGGCTGGACACAGAAATTACAGTGTTTTCTATAGAAATTGTAAGGAATAAAGAATTTAATAAAAAATAAGAAGAGCTGAATTTATATTTAAAAGTCTACTCGTCGTTAGGATTGTGTCGTGTTCCCCCTTTTTTCAACATTTTTGTAAGCTCAGAGCCCCCATCTGTTTTTTAGAGTTCAACTGCAACTCTATCACGCAATTTACGCTTCAGTATCTTAACACTACACTGATGGGGAACAGATGTGTCTCCTCCACGCACATCTGCGAGCAGTGTACGCTTCGGAGCGCCTTCGGGCTCAAAACCAGCATCGAGTATGCCCCGGCCGGTAGCCTCAGCATCAGGAGGGGTTGATGAATCTATTCATTACTTTTATACATTTACATATTCATATTTATTAGTTCTACCGAACGAAGAGAGCCCTGAGGAAATAGGCGACGATCAAACTGCGTGCCCCTATGCATACTATAGCTCGACTCGCACCACCTCCAAAAGGTTCTTCGTCGTTTCTTACACCTTTTTTCATTATTATAATTTTAATCTCGAATCTATTTGAAAATGATTTTTAATCGACGACTCCCTAATTCAACATATTTCAAAAATTATTTGATATCGTCGTGCATTTTTAATACGTTAGAATATTAAATTAATTCAGAGGAGAACTTAGACAAATTATACAACTTGTTCAAAGTTAAAACTGATTCACAAAATCAAAATAGTTTTAGTATTGAAATCGAACTTAATCTCAGATAATGAGGATTTGTATGGGAAACAATTCATGAAGTCGAAATTATTTACTTTACATAACTTTAAACCTCGCTCGATTTGTTAATATTTGACACGGCTTATATTTTTCGTTTCTTTTCATTTAACATAAAGTTCATAAACTTGTTCGTTCTTACGCCTTACAGACAGAATATATGTTATTGAAGTTCGATTTCTTCCTATTTAAATTAATGCATATTCAAGAAAGATAACTAGGGTTCAAATACTCGACTCGTTATTAAACGTTTCGATACCGAAAAATCTCCATTCAAATATATGTTATCACCGTTCGGATGGTTAGAGAAATCACTCTTCATTAACTGTTGACATCGATTTTATTTACAGTTGATTTAGTACTTTATACATGCTTCTGAATCATTATAGAACATTTTAAATTAGCAAAGGTTGCATTAAGATTCATCGGTCTATTTCACACTAGTATTTACATATCGATAATTATCATCATCACTTATTTGTCGTGAATTATACTATCGATTTTCAGAAAACTACCAAATAACTCTATCAAATGTAATTACTAACCTACGTCGCTATTCCTCAGTTATTATCAAATTATATATACACTATTTACACTTTGTACCATCAACGACTCACTCTTTTTACATGTCATAAACCAAGAGCCGTCTCTCTCGACTCCCTAAACTAGAGGGTGAACCGCGAGCATAACTCACTGACTCCGGTTCCTCAGCGTTCGGGATAGATCTATCAACACGCATTTGTGAGGTAGGAGGACTCTTCGAAGTTAATGACATAATAATTCAAACGACGATAAATCAAATAGATTAAATAACCAATTAAAATTTGTTATTGAAAGCTCAACGAATAAAGAACATATTAGCATTAAAATAAGTCAAGCCAAATAGATCGAATATTCAACTAAATCATACCGAAAATCAAATGAATAATAGACATATTAATAGTAAAATAATTTACAATAATTATCATTAATTCAAACCAAAACCATACCTCTATAGACTAAGTAATTAAGGTGCAGGAAACTGGTTAATAAGCGAGTTGTCCGATCGATGAAGTGTTTCAATAATTTATTAATAAGTTTCACGCGTCACAAAGTATATAAAACAAACGTATATGATTATAAATTTGTGTGAATTGTGCAAACTATGCAAACTTGTGCGAAAAATTTATGCAAATGGTTAAAATCGTGTGCGTATGGTTTTTTTGTGTGTTTATGTTCCAGGTATTTATACCTGATTGGCTATGTAACTGCCCGATGTGTTCGGGTGTATATGCGCATTTGTTTTTCTGATTTCAAAAGGATGTTTATGTTATCAGAACTGCAAGCTGTCCTGCAATCCTGACTACTGTAATCGACGAAAATCGGATTGTTCACTTATGGATTCAGCTTGTGAATGCACAGGGCATTTGCGTACAGTGTGTCAACTGTTATCTGAGGTAATCGTTTATTGTTCGGGTTTTTCATTCTGACTGTTTATCTGTAGACTCTTCATCTGTTAACCCAGGATGTCGGCTTACCTAGTGTGGACATTTGCGACGCTTATCAGGTTTGTTAGTTTACCTCATTCATTGCTAATTTGATGTTTGTTTATTCAGGATGTCGCTGCAATCCATTCAGGCCTACCGCGGGGATAACAAACGGTGGATTCGCTCTGAATCATATTGGTAAGTTAATTAATTAATTAAGGATTTTCTTGTTTTAATTATGTTTTTCTTTAGAGGTTCGCGGCTTCCAAGGTGTCTGGGTGAGAAAGTGGACTAGGGCTCCGTTCGACATGAGATCCCTAGACCTCTGTGCTTCACGGGGTTGATTGTTGAATGGGGCCTATTTAAACATATTGGGGGATAGTCGAGCTAGACTATCCTCCTTTTTTTTGATTGTCGGAAGTTGAACCGTAACAATTGGCTAAATTATTCAAGTACTTCATCAGCACTGACTGAAACGTCCAATACCATTTAGTTGCTTGTTGTTCCTGGTACTTCTCGTATTTGTTTTAATTTGAGTCAGAGCAAAAAATGTTCTTTCTGCTGTAGCAAGTGTCGCTGAAAGAGTGAGGAAAATTTTGTAGACATTTCTTATTATTTGGAAAATAAAGGCCTTTTACATTGACTAAATGATTCAATATTCTTTGAGAGACAATGCACATAATTTTCCGAGAAAATATAAAATTCCGATTTTATTGACGTTTATTGACAGAGGATTCATATAATTCGCCGAGCTCTGCAAAGTTTACGCCTGTAGCTTTTTGACAGTGGAAAGAAATACGAACTTCAAACATTGAAAATATCTTTTAGTGATTACCGATGAATATGTCTTCTACCGTTGTCAAAAAGTATGTTATAAATTGTCTACCTATATAAATGGTCTTCTGACAAGGAGAACGGATGAAAAAGTCTATGTATAGACAGTAGAGCAGTCCTGGGAATCGTGATTCCAGCATGATCTGAAAAAATACGTCTATAAAGTCCATCAGCTCGTGAGAAGGTTTTATAAGAAAGTTTATAAAATATGCTCACGAGATAATATCAAGTGCTCTCAAAAGTGATTTAGAGTAAGAATCATTGGAAATATTTCTCAAAAGACACCATTGTTTTTTGCTGGTTCATCCATAATAATTGCGCCTGAATCTTCGTATTCTCTAGAAGCAATTTATATCACCTGTATAACAAAATTGTCTTTATGATTGGTTTTAAGACTGTGAAGTTTTTCTCAGATGGTTTTTCCTTTGTCGATTTGGGATCCTAAAGATTTCTAGAAAGAATTGCGTTTTCACAAAGCAGAGAAAATGCGATATTGTCCTAAGATATTGTTGTAGTTGCTGGGGGCAAGGTTAGGGCTGCAGACAGGGTGTGTAAAAACTTTGATTCATTGCAGCTCTTGCACTTTACCACGAATCAAACGGGCAGTATGTGCAAAAGCGTTGTTTTGTTGTATAATAACTCGGCTGTGATTGACCAATGCCGGGTAACGCTCAGTGAGAATGGCGTAGACTCTGTCAAACTGCTAAGTGTAGAGGCTGACATTTACAGTGTTAAGAGAACTCACACATTTGACAGAACATTTATTACATTCACATTTCTTATCATCTTTATGATGATCATTAGTATTGCTTTCACTTAGATCCATCAATCAATTTTCAATATCTCCCATTATAATCTGAACTATACTTGAGAAGACCACTTTATTTAAAAATATATAATTTATATTTTATTGGCTGAAATAAAATATTTTTATAGTCATTTTTAAACATTAAATTGTTTTTAATTATTTAAAAATTTACAAAAATAAAATCATTAAAATTATTTAAAAGTTGCAATAATAAAAATTAAAAATTTGAATATTAAATCTAAATTTAAATGAAATAGTTTCAGATTATAAGAAATTAAATATTGATAATCCATCTGGTTAGGAGAGGCACAATCCCAAACCAACATACAACATTTAAACATACAGAAACTACACAAAAACAAGCAAACACCAAATATTCCTCACATACAGTACGCCCCTCCGGAACCAGCTCGAAGTGGATCAGCCCCTCGAAATTCCACCTTACACAGAGCATAAATTAGATCAACTGATTATTCTTGTTGGGCTTACGGAAAAATATCCACTTTCATCTCCCATTACGATCCTTCTGAAGAAGCACATGTCATGAGGATGAGCAAGCAATTCTTTGCAGAGATCAAGTCGTTGTTGTGCTTGAGGGGCTGTCAGTTCATGAGGAATTTGTTGACACCGTCTATTGACAAGGCCAAGCGGATTAAGATGACGTTGAATAGTGGGTTGTGAAGGACCTAGCTCTGCTGATAATATCCACGTGCTGGTGTAGAGCTGCTCTTGCACAGATTGATGTAGAGTGTCATCATCAACAACAGATGCTTGTCCAGAGCGAGGTTGGTCTTCAAAATTGACGTCATCACTTAAGAAACGCTTGAATCACAATTGTGACACACAAACACTAATCGTACCTTTGTCTTCTACTTCACATATTTTCCGGGTTGCAGCAGCTGGGTTTTTTCTAGAAATGTCACAAAAGGACTCGAATTCCGTATTTTTTGATTATGATAATTTGATTAGGATAAACAAACAAAAGTTGAATGAATAAACCAACACTATACAAGGAGATTCGTCATGTAATACCATAATAAATAATATAAGAATCAATAATTCCAAAATAAAATATTCATATAAAATAACTGTCACAATGTAAGGCATAGAAAAATGAAAAAACTTTTGAATCTACTTAGTATTTGAATCGGTATATCCAAAGGCACAGTTGCTTGTCATCTGCACAAGTTTGTTTTTTGTGCAGAAACCCTTTGTAAGTTTACCACTTTTCGACTGATTACTAAGTTCAGCGCCAAACAGAACTCTACCACAAATTCATCAAAAACTCTCGGGGCATGAAAAATTTATGATCTCCCGCAAATCGATTGGCAGAAAGCTGTGGATTCAACAAGGTTAATCTCTAATCTATGAATTTATAAAATTGTAAAAAATGTAAATTGTATAATTGGGAAATTGTAAATTTGAAATTGGGATAATGCAAAATTTAAATTAAAATTTTAACGTACTCATACTTATATACCATTATATTTATTTAAAAAGATTGGTTAATAAAAAATTATGTACCTAGGAAATTTATTTTAAAAAAACAGAAATTAGTATTGAAATAAAATTTTGAAATTATGTCTAATTTTCATCTCGAGTTCGATTCAAAAACTGGTTCGTCAAACATTTCCGAACATAACAATAACTTATTCAAGCCTCATACTCAATTTTTCTGTTAAATCTTAACGTATAGCCAAATGACATTGTCGATTGTGTAATTATTTCTTGAATATGTAATAGCCAAACAAAAGTGAATTTTACGCATAATTTTACTATTTCATTTAATTATTTATTTTTTTGTAAATTATATTTCAATTTTTTAATATTAAATATACTTTTTCTATTTATTTTATTATTAATAATATAAATAAAATTTTCTAACACTTGCAGAGGTCGATTATTTTGTGACTAATAGTCTTGTGTAAAACAAGGACACAAATAAACTATAGAACTTCGGCTTGAATAACCGTGAGAATTGCAATGACACTAAATGGTATTCGAATATTCTAAATGGTTTTATTTTTTAAAAAAAATTAGAAAACAAATTTTAATTTAATATATTTTTCATGTGATCAAATATATAAGAAAATTATAAAATTAAAAATATAAATTAATAAATTGAGTAAAGATTTCAAAAAATATGTATTTAAACACTGATATAAATGCTGAATAAATACATGAATTCAAATAATGTTCTTTTTACTTAGGAGTATAGGAATTTGAATTTGAGTCGAATTTTCAAAGAAAATTTATTTCATTTTTATATTTTTATAAATTTAAAATATAATTAGAAAATTTTGGAGTTTGCGCTACTCTTTGAACACTATCTGAATGATTATTAGTTTTTTTTCAAAAAAACTAATTGGCAATTACCCCCTAAGATCAGTGGCGGTACGCGGACAAAAAATTTGGGGGCCCGAAGGCCTATATAGAACTACATGTATTGAATATCGATACAGTCAGACCTCTCGTATCCGTCTCTCTTCTAACCATCACCCTCTCATTCCTTCGCGATTTTCATTTGATGGAGCTTCAAATCGCCATTTAAAACGACATCTCACCCTCTCAATCCGTCACAATTTCGAAAAAACCGACCCCGATGGATACGAGAGGTCTGACTGCGGTAACAAAATTTTCGCTACAATTATTTCGTGTTTTTTTCTATATTGGTCATCGATAAATATCATAACACACGTGTTTTAAACAAACGACATTTATTTCAAATAATAAAAACATTTCACCTTAACTAAATGATAAAATTAAATTTCAACGTCTATCTGCAAAGTTATTCCATAAATGTGTTGCTAGACGTAATAAATCAGTCTTCTTGGCAGGATTTGATTCCACAACAATAACCATTAAATCTGAAAGTCGGTCTTGTGTCATAACTGTACGAAGGTGATTTTTCACTAATTTGAAAGTTGAGAAAGACCGTGAACAGGACGCAGATGTGACTGCAATGTAAGTACCAGACAAAAAATGTAGCCAGATGGGGATAGATTTTGGTGAGGCTACGATTAACCATGTTGAGGAAGACAGAATGGATGTAACCCTTCTCAAATGTCTCACATGAAAACCACCGATACTCAGTCCGAGCATTGGAAGCATTCACGTCCTCTTGATAAAAGGACAACAAAATTTCTAGTTGATCTAGATGAGATATGTGGGGAGAACCTAAGCATTCAAGGCATGACAACAAGGGAAGGACATTTGGATCGAAGCGGCTTTCCAGTACTGACAGCAACAGGTCAAAAGTTCCATAGAAAAAGTAACAACTGTATCTCTCGTGACCAGTGAGTGACATCTGATGTGAGTAATACATAGATAAATGGAATATATAATATAATATTGATATTTATTCTATTACCTATGATTTACATTGATCAGCAATGCGCTTGGATATTTTTCGTTGCCGTTGCTCCTCAAATTAAACGTCGATGGCGTTAGCAATTCGTTCGGCTTTTGTCCACATCAGATCAAAAACCCTTTTCAGGACGTTGCTCTTTGATTGCACTAATCACTGAGTTCACTTGGGATGACGCGGCAGATATATTGGTGTCTTTTATTGTAGAGCCTTGGCTCTAGGAATTCACTTATGACTGTGAGACAGATGCAGAATTTAAAATCACTTGCCTTTAAGAGGGATGATGCATCACTGGCTGTATCGCGATCAAACAAGACAAGACTTCATCAGACCTTGTCTGATGCACTGCTCTTGATAGAAATCGACATGTACACTGTTTGGCCGTTGCAAAAATATAGGATCACTGATGTGGTCTGCATAGACACAAAGCCAAACCATCAGCTGAACAGGGAACTTTCTTTCTGTTCTATATTTGACGTGTTCAGGAGCAGATTGAGGACTCGAAGTAAAGTAGTGATCATTTCCTGGTAGATAATCACATTTCAACTTTAAGTAGCTCTCATCGTCCATGATGATTTTTTTATCACTCAAACTTCGGAGTAATTTCTCTGCTCTCAGCTTCACTCACTTTACTTGCTCCTCTATGTACTGAGGAGCCTTCTTTCTCTTTCGGCATTTTAGACCGCCTTCCTTGATAATATTCCTCATCGTCGTCGCACAGACACCATACTTGCTGGCTTCACGTCTGAGAGATACACCACGCTTTGTTTGAATCCATCTCCGAATACTTGCGCGCTGTTGATTTGTTAATTTTTTATTGTGGCTTCCACTTCCTGGCTTCCTGTGCACATTTGAACTCTTGGAGAGGTTTGAGAGAAGCGTATAGATGGGAGACCGTGCACAACCTTCATTCACAAAGTGGTTTACAGTGAAGGCTTTTCCTTTTAAAAAGTTCAGTTGCCAAAAGTTGCGAACTCTCTCACGGAGCTGTTGCACTGTCATGTCTTTTCTGAGAAAATGAATGCCGAGAGGATGACGAAATATTATGCAAGAAACCCCCTACCCAATGTGATTCATGCTGCAATTTGATTGGATGTTCCATTTATTTTTAATTTAGTGATAGTATGCATTTTTCATATGTCCAGATTTTGCCTGCGCACCCGTTAATTCAATATTTTTATTTCTAGATAATTCTTGATATTAATTGAGAATATTAAGTAATGATATTTGGCTTTGAAAATAACATTCCTAATGTTAGTCTCAATGGAAGTAGTCTCCATTTTAAAATAACTGAAGCAATGACTTTTTAAAGTATTTTTCTGAGGTTTTATTTTCTCTATTCACATTTCTCACGATATGACCAAGTTACATATTTATAATATTTTAAGATCAGTTAAGATGTAGTAAAACTACTGCAATTCAACACAACGAAATGCTGATCAATGAGAATAATGTTTTTGGAACAGAATCAATCATCTTCCAGTAAATTAAGACGAAACCAAAATCTTCTGAAGATAAACACTTTTAAACATAACTTTCAAATAGATCAAGAAGTACTGTGCAGTAAATAGTAAAGGATAAAAGGATGTTTCTTCGATTATTTTAAAAGGATAATAAAAAATATGAACAATGTAATTATTCAATTATCATTTATTTACCTTCCTCTTAATATGTTGAGTACATGATGAGTTTAATGTGTGATTAAACCTAGTCGTTTTGTTAATGGATTTGTCCCAGAATGATATTAGATTTTCTGTTTTAATTTATTAGATTAAAATTATAATTCCTCACGTTTTTGAAGATTGTGGTTTTATTCATGGACTGCCATTTGATTAATGGGGTATTCTATTTTCTCAATATGTCTCTTACTTTTGTAAATTTGTATGATATAATATAGGAAGAATATATACTTATACAAAATTTTATATTTATGTATTTATTATAACTATAAAATTCTAGTTGTCACTCGAATGGAAGTAGTTCGCTTGGGTATTTACAGAGTGTTTATTGCACTAGCTATCTGGTACTAGATCTTGGATGGAAGGAGTTCTAATTTCGCCTTGTTAGCTTCCACAAAATCATCGATAAATAAATCGTTATGAATTATTTCGGCAATGAAAAAAACCTGGAGATTCGGTAAATAAATAAATCAACTCAATAAACTAAATATATTTTACAACATTTTGTACACTAACTACTTATAAATACAAGCCCAAAAGACACTAAATTATAACTACGACGGAATATTTGAAAATTGTTTCGATTTGAGATTGTTGGCGACATAAATTGTAGATGATGATTGAGAATTGTTGATGACAAGAAATCGTTGGTGATTGAAAATTTTCGAAGTTTTCATAAATGTGTAGTTCTTAAATATCGTCCATGATTTAATTTAGAATTAGTGCGGTTGAATTTCCGTTAAAATAAAAATCATTTAGCCATTTTTTACACTTTGAAATAAAATGCATTTAACATTAAGGCAGTGGTTTTCAACCTTTTTGTACCGGCACCCCCCTTTTAAAAAAAATTGTGCGCCTCCCTTTAAAAAACAAATTGTTCATTCATTTTTTGTGACACCTATTTGATTTTTTTGGTTTGAATTCGAAAATGATATTTTGCAAACAGCTGCATGCCCCTTACAACAGTTTCGCGCCCCCCTGGGGGGCACTCCCCACAGGTTGAAAAACACTGCATTAAGGTAAAAATAATACGGCAAGTTTTTTGTAACAATTTGCAATATACAATTCACACAATATTTTTCATTAAAAAACAGACTTTTTATAAAATGTAATTTTGAAATTGTTGAAATATAACAATAACCTAACCATTAAGTACTACATCAAAAAATTAAATTTTTTATATCTATTATTATTTATAATCATCAATAAATAATAAATAATAAACTATTTTGGCGAAACTTAAAACTAACCCCTCATAATATCCATTCTTAATGCAGACAGAACTCTACTTTGCCAACAAAGTTTTTAAAATTTAAAAATTTAACATTTAAAAATTTTAATAAAAAAACAATAAAATATTAATATTAATTAATTTTGATAATAATAAAAATTTCATGTAAAATAATTCTTTTTTGTCAGCAATTCAGCACCAGTAGAATTCCAATTAAATAATAATCCGTGATGGATTGATGGTAATGCACTCCGGCACGCGCATACGCAGATCGACATCTGCACTTATTAACACATAACATACGCACACACTCGAGATGGAGACTCAACCTTCCAATTTATAGACATAGAAAATTAATATAAACTACTTATAATATATAAGTAGAACTTTTTTAATTAATATTGTTCGAGAACTCCGAATTTTCCGTTTTCTTCCATTTTGAGATCTTAAAAAGTTTTTTTCGATCAAATTTTTACATAATCATTTATTATCTTCGAGAATGAGTAAGTATGTAAAGTTTGAAGAAAATTGACTGAGTAAAAAGCCTTCACAAATAGGTTTCTAAATTCCATGGATATATATATATATATATATATATATATATATATATATATCATAATTTTGAACATTTAAAAATGAATAAATTCAGTCTTTTGATTTAGAAAATAAATTTCTTTCAGAACAAGTTTGGCCGTCAAGTCTCTTTAATTCTAGCCTCTATTACAAAACAAACTAAGGAACATATTTCGTCAATGAAAATCATTCTATATCAAAATGAAAATAGTATAATTTGCTTTGTTAGGATTTTGTGGAGCTCACATAAATTTTTTGAATTTTAGTATTAAAAACTTCTAAAATGAATTTTCAAAATATTTAAAAATATATCTTTATAAATTAAAACACTGAAAAATTTTCAGGGTTGAAAACATTTAAAATTCAAATCTAAAATGATAATTTTATTATTAAAAAATCTTTATAAAAAAAATGAAAACTGATTAAAATGAAATTTTATAAGAATGTAAAATAGAAGAACACTTTAGTTTAAAATTTTTATTAAAATCAAGACTTCTTGAAAATGAAAATGTATAGTATAAGATTTATTAAAATTTTAATAAAAATAATGTAAAATTAATTTTTAAAATTCTCAATTTAAAGAAATAATAAATTAAATAATCATATTGATATTTCATTATCTTTATGTATAAAAATTGTTGAGTATGAAAAAATAAATATTTAAAAATTAATATTGTTTTAATTAAATAGGTAAAATAAAAACAAATTATTTACCTTTTTACTATAATAAATATAAAATATATATAAATAAACGAATTAAGATAAGTAATAAAGTAAATAAATGAAATTAGTTTGAAGAATATTTATATCGATAAAATAAGCAAATTATTTTAAAAGATAAATAAAAAGAAATAAAGTTGAAAAGATAGTATAAAAAGAAGAAAGGTTTAAGAGGAAGACAGAACAAAAGCTTAAGAAGAAGGCGATTATAAATTAGAAGAAAAGTTGATAAGAACCTTAATTATCTTTAATTAAGTATTTTAAAGTTCGACAAAGGAATTCGACATCTCGCATAAATTATCTCACGCAGAGATAATCGAATTCACGAGCGACTTATATATAAAGACGACGCGTAACCGTCATCAAATCATCCAAAGTCGAGATTGAATCAAATCGAAAATCTTACGTGATAAAGGTACGGACGAACCAGAAATTAAATATATAAATTATATAAATTATATTTTTATATATAACTAAAATCAAAAGGGGCAGAAGAAGTTTTCTTCTCCCTTTTATCTAATTTCCAAATTATTAAATAGGCTAAGTTTTTTTTTAAAATTGAATATTGTTGTGAGATTTAATATTGTATATAACAAATATATCTTGTTATAAAGAATTTCTTGTTTTTATTTCGTTTTTACAACAATCACCTTATATACACCAACAAAATGATAGATTCGAAAATTTGTTCGAAAAATATGTTATTATGTTATTATAATAAAAATTATGGTGTTACGACTTCAACTTTTGATATCGAACTTAACATGCCCCATATTCTGTCCTTCTACAAGAAAGATAATTTAAATATTTAGTTATTTATTATTTGCATAGCAGTGCTCTTAATTTTATGAAAGTATTGAGAAGTTGCTTTTACCCTATCGATTCAATAATATTATATCTATTATTCTCTTATAAATTTGAGTACAAGTTTATTCTTATAAAAAAACACTGAGTGGTAAACAGAAAAAGGCACCTTTATTAAAGATAAACTACTATAACTTCAATGATAATAACACTTTACTGATAAAGCTATTTGTACCTCTTTTGTTGTGTTAGATGTGCAGGTATATTTTTGAACCTATTTTATTGTATTATATTATATTCTTCAATTCTATCGTAATCCCTAAGGACTCATATCAGGTTTCATACTCAATTGAATTATCTAACCGGACAGAGTGATGATTTATGCGAAATTCGTCTTTTAAACCAAACTGACTAACCTTTTGATTTGAAAAAACTTCTCAATATCCTAGAATTGGTTTGAAAATATTTGTAAGTTCATTAATAACATTTTTGTCCCCATAACTGCATACAAATGAGTAATGACGACAGATTAATTGCTTCAATTTCCTTTTACGGATATTTTGTACCCAGAATAAGGTTGACCGTATGTCTTAAAAATAGTAACATTTCTTCTCCCTTTTTTCTTTTATACTTAGATAATTTATGAATATAAATATTAATTAAAATACAAAATATCATTGAAAAGATGTAACTCAAAATAAAGGCACTAGACTAAGTTTAGTTAAAAAATCTGAAAATTAATTGGTAAAGATTTAACTCAAAAATGAATAAAATATAGATATTAACATAATACATATTTTAAGACAAAACCAATATCAAAATAATATATGACAGTTTCCGCAAATAAAACTAACTTAGAGATAGATACCATTTAACAATTTATCTTATAATAACGATGAATTAACTTAACAATTCGTTCGACAAAGATATAATTACCACGTAATATTCTGTATACTTTTGGATAGTTGTTGAGTTCAAATACAAATATACCATTTCAAACAAAAAATACTGTCGAAAACAATTGATATCGACGATATAATCCTCTTCGTCAAATCATCAAATATGACCTTTAAATGTACCTATATATGCAAGCAGTAATTGTGTAATCGATGATTATGTCGCGTTCCCCTCTCTTAACAACATTTTTTGTGAGCTCTGAACCCCCAGTCACTTTCCGAGATAAATGACAACTCGTACCGACATTTACATTTTAACTGTCACACAATTACTACTCAGGAGAAACGGATGCGTCTCCTCCACGCATATCAACAGGTTGTAGGTGTTTCGGAGCGCCTACGGGTCCGGACCGGTAACGAGTATTGCCCGACTGGTAGCTTCAGTGCCTAAAGGAGTTGATATACTTGTTCGTTATTTACATGCAGATTTATTTTACAATTGCATAGTTATTAGGTCGTCCAAAAAGTTTCCGGGCAGTATAACGTAATAGTTATAAATATAGTTATAAATATATTTGTAAATATAGTTATAATTATAGTTATAATAGTTACAAATAGTTAA
>MQRK01020005.1:0-19524 GCA_001938485.1 Girardia tigrina | reverse complement strand
GTTCCTTTCTTGATCCTGGTTTTGATATCTGTACCTGAGCCACCTCTGCTCTCGATTATTGAACCCAGGTAGCAGAACTCGTCCACCCACTCGATCCCGGCATTCAGCTCATCTCTTGCAGTGATACGAATATATCTCGTATATCTGGCTCCATTGAGATTGAGTATCTTCGTCTTCCCAATGTTTATTTTGAGTCCCATTCTTTTAAACGCAGTGTTCAGACATGTTAAGTTCTTCTCGATGTTCCCGTAGTCTTCGTCCAGCAGGCACAAGTCATCTGCATACGCCAATCTATTCACAAGTAGTTCTACCCCATTGTGAAGCACTTTCACTCCTCCTGATAGCCCAAATATAATAATTTTCTGCGCGTAATTTATAAGAATTGTTCATTCTTATTATTTGGCGTTGAAACACTTTTTGGCGTCATTTTCACGTTTTTGACGTACATTTTAATCGCACTCTTTTTTAATTACTTTTTTTAAAAGCATGCTTTATAAATTTCATTTCATATTTATTTTTTGAATAATTGTTTTTCTTTTTTAAGTAATGATAGTTATTTTTTTAAATTAAAATTTTTTCTTTTAAAATAATAATTGTAAAATTATTAACCCTACATCAAAAATCCACCAAATCGATAAATAGTATGTTTAATAATTACCCAACCTAATGTGAAAAAAATGTGATAGCAAATTTTAGTTTTTTCTTGTGATTAAATAAATGAATATAGACTTTAATTTCAGTAATTGTTTTCTTTGATCTAACGCATTAAAATTTTTTTGTTATATTTAAAAGTTTCGTCAGTGCAATGATTTTAGACGTCGAATATCGTAGCGTTATCAAGTTCCTTGTGTTGTAGAAGAAAATGTACAGTGAAATATACAATCTTTTGCATTCAACTTACTAAATGACTCTTCCTTTCTTACAACTGTTTAATATTGTATCAGATTGTTTTTGATCAAGAAAAATCAGGACGGCTACAAGAATATTTTGGTACATTTGATTAAACATTGGAAAATATGGTCCAAGAAGAAAGTCAAATTCGCATGAAAATGCTGCCAATGAAGTTCAAACCCATGCCAAATTAAAATCCATAGGTTTCAAAATATTTTTCTCCAAATTCGTACCCCGCTTCTTGACTGATAAAATGAATTAAGACCATTTGGAGTGCACTCAGAACAGCATAAACATTTTCAGCGAGCATGGTGAGATTTGTCTGGAAAACCAAAACTCAGTCTGCATTTACTAGAAACAAATCTTCAATCAGATGTATAGAAACTGCCTAAAGCGAAGCAATTTCTGAAAATTCGGATGGGGACAAGTCATAGATTAGCAATGATGCTTAGTATTTTTTGGATAATAAAGATGTTATTCTCGTGGATTTCAAGGATAAAAGCCTCGCAATCAACGCTGTATGTTACAGCGCACTTGAGGCAACCATCAAAAAGAAGGGTTGAAGCAGAAGAACACGCTACTATGGTTTTTCAACAACAATGTACCAGTACAAACAACGGGCATTTCTCGGGAGAAGTATATAAAATGTAGATTTGCAAGGGACCCTGAAAAATGGCTTTTTTAGGCCTTTTAAATTTGAAAGAAATTCCATAAAAATATCGATTTTGTATTAAAATATTTGGAAATTCATAATATTAGTAAAGAAAATAAGTTTTCAAAGGGAAATAATGGCATGCCTAAAAGTCATACCGAAGTATGGTTAAATATTTTACAAAATAATATTACCAAAAACATTTTAAATATTAGGTTGATGCTTAAGAAATGTTGTATTTTAACCGTCAACTTTAAATGAACATAAATTTCTTTAGAATTAACTTTATTAGTCAAAATAAAAACCATTACATTGAACACAATGTTGCCAACGGGTAACAAGTTTTTATATTCCAGTTGCATCAAATTCTGGAGTTCTGGAGGCGATGAAGTCGTCCAGGGCTCTTTCAGCATCTCCTTGGTTTTTGAAGCATTTTTCGCGAAGGAACTGGCTGAAATGTTTGAAAAGTTGTTAGTCTGAAGGAGGAAGATCTGGTGAGTATGGTGGATGAGGCTAAGTTTCATATACTAGTTCGTTTAACTTTAGCATGGTCTTTCTTGCAACATGTGGATGAGCATTGTTTTGCAGCAGAATTGGCCTCTTTCTATTGAGTTATGCCGGCCGTTTTTGTAGTTCTTGGTGCCTATTGTCAATTTGCTGACAATAATTTTCCGCTGTAATTGTTTCGCCTTGCTGTAGGAAGTTGTAATGGATTAAACCGTGTTACCATGAATTTTTTGGTGTAATTTTGGCTTTGAGAAAAGTTTTAGAGCCTCATTGAAATACAACCACTGAGCTGAACATGGCCGGTTATCGAATAGGATCCATTTTCATCGCTCGATACAATTCTATCCAGAAATGGGTCGCTTTGATTACTCAAAAGCAGAGAAGAACACACGTTAAAACGACGATTTTTTTGATTTTCGTTTAATTCATGCGGCACCCACTGGTCCAGCTTTTTCACTTTCCCGATTTTCTTCAGATTGCAAACAACTGTCGATAGATGAACGTTGAGTTCTTCAGCGACTACCCGTGAATTTTAATGCGGGTCAGCATTAATTAACTTCTTCTAGTGGTCGTCATAAACTTGTGATGGTTGACTACCGTGTTCTTCATCTTCAAGGCTCTCGTTGCCACTTTGAAACAGTACCCGAATTATCACAAACTCCCAAAATATTGTATGTATTTTAAAACGTGACATTGTGAACATTGTTAAAGAACTGTTTAAATGTTTTTATAAAACTTTACCATAAAATTTATTACAAATTATCACAAAAAAAATAAAATTTATTACAAATGTAGTTGATTGCATTTTCTTCAAGAAATATTATTGATTGCTTACTTCTATGACAAGGAGCACCGTCCTGTTGAAAAATTTCATCGGAATAATAATTTGGAATAAGTTCATTTTGCAGTAGTGATATATATATTCAGTGGAAAACATTTAATTGCTGCATCTAACCAAAACGCGAGAATCATCCGATTTAATGAATCCCCATATCATTAGAGATTTCCCTCCAAATTTCATTGAAGACTTTACATTCCTAGGGTGACATCGTTGTTTTCTGTTTCTTCTGACATATACACGACAGTTTGGGTATAAATAAATCTTTGTTTCATCAGAAAAAATATTTTTTTGCAATATTCATTGCTTAGTGTATTATACTGATGGCTTTTGCGTTTTTATTTGCTTTTCTGTTAAGTGAGGTTTCAAAACAGCTTATAAAACAAACCATATTGTCGTAAGATTCCTTTGACTGTTGAATTAGAGATTGTTTCTGTACTAATCCACTTTTTTTTGAAGAATTGACTGAAAAAATGTTGTAATTAACTGGAAAATGGTATATCTATTATTTCATTATTTTTTTCTTATTTTTCATTTTAAATTTTTTAAATATTTCATTCCAATGATTATCTGATTTTAAATGTTTATTTCTATCATATATTTTATTATTTTTACATATTTTGAAAATAAAGGAGTGTTTTGTATATTTTCATTTTTCTATTCTCCAATTAATTTAAGAATAGATTTATATAAATTTAAGTAAATTTTTTCTGTTCTTTATATTTTATTTCATTCCAAATTTTAATAAATTTTAAGTAAGATTCTGTGTGTGATGAATTATCGTAATCTATAGAGGAAGATGATGAACTATCCCTTCTATTTGAACAAGATAATTTATTTTTATTTTTTTTCGCTCCATTTTTTAATTTTTGTATTATTAATACAGAAAATGAATGAAGAAGATTTAAAAATTTTATATAGAAATTTGGAAAACTTCGCTCTATGGATATAACAATTGAAGAAAAGAAAAATATAAAATATTACGAATATTCAAAAGATAAATACATGAAAAAATATTATTTAAATCGTAGAAGAATAATTGAATATATTATTCATTGTAGAAGTTTTTAAAAATTTATTGGAGAAAATATATGTTGGAGAGTTCTTCTTTATTATATCTCATTGGAAAAGAATAAATAGAATTAAATGAATATCTTCTTTTATTATCATACCATGAAGATCCTTGTTTAATTGTTTCAATAATATTTATTTCATGATTTTTAGAAATAGTAGATTAATTTGTTACAAATATTTTTTTCATTAAAAAGTAATATATTTATTCGATTTTCTAAATTTATATCATTATATTTTATCCCTTATTTTTCTTCATTTCTATTACTGTACGGTTTTTATATTCAAGTATTATAAAGGCAAAATCTTTAGCTTTTATCGTAATAAGAAATTGAATTAATTATCCTGGTTTTAATTCGCGTTTAAAATTTCCTAGTTCTGTAGGATGTAACCAGTCTTTTAATATCTCTCATTTATATTTTCATATGAATCATAAATTTGTACAATGGAGTTAGTATCAGTGTAATGTATTTTAATATTACCTGACTCAAAATCCCATATTTTACGGAGACTCTCATACGCGAATTGGCACATAATTATTGTAGATAGTTCTAAAACTAAATCCTATATAATAAAATTTGTTGAAATAGATTTGATTTTTTTCCATTTTCAAAGCAAAAATTTATACTAAAAGCTTTTACCGTTTTAAATCCTGCTTTGCCAACAAGTTTTTAAATAATTTCGCATTAACTATTTTAATATTAAAGGGATGTAGTGACCACTTTTAAGTAAATAAAAAAACTAACAACAAAAAAATCTTTATTATCATAAAAATATAAATATTATTATTTAAATCAAAAATCACATATCTTACTAACCTATATAAAAAAATTAATGTAAATAATAAATATCACTGAAATAACAATTGTTTTATTAATCAATAATTTTTTGCTATATTTCGAAATTGTCAATTTTTTTCTCTTATGTTCTTTATTAAATCTATTAACGAGAAAAAACATTACGTACGATGCCATCAAGTGCTATTGTCATTATTTAACGCAAATTGTCAACAAAAAGCCACCACCGACTGTTTTCGATTTATTGTCGGTTGATTTCTGCAACTTGATTGATCGATATCAAATTGTGGTTCTCGTACCGTTCCGATTGGCCGAATACGGAGGTCGCGCGGAATTAATCAATCACTTGATTAAATCCCAATAATTGGTGCCCAAATCGACCATTATTTTGGTTGCATCAGTGGGCCATCGAGTATCTTCAATCCCAATCGCTAGAGGTAGTTGTCACCTCTATAAAGACCGAGCCCATGGTGGCGCTCCACTGTTACAGGTCCCATTTTCAAATACCCGTGTCGGCTTTCTTTTATTATTTATAGACGCGGGTACTCTTCAAGGGACTTCTAACATTCACTTGTGTTTTTCCATAAAATGTATTATTTATGAGTTTAAAAAAGAAATTCCAGAAACCATCTTTATTTCTCTTGGCTTCAGTTCTTTTCTCTATATTAAAATTTATATATGGTTTAGGCCAAGGTGATTTTAAATAAATTAATTTTCGATGAATTTTTTTCAAGATCATTCCTTGATCTAGATAAAGTTCGTCCTTCAACAATATATCTTTTTATCAAAATATGTTAATGCAAGTCTTATCTGTTTTATCTTTTTTCGGGGGGGGGGGGTTAAACTATTTTTTATATTGACATAAATCTTCATAATTAGTTTCCAGAAAATATTTTTCGGGACAAAATGGATAATGAAATTATTATTTCTTTATTTCATCTTGGTATTCTAAATCTATCTCATAAACATATCCATTTACCGATTTTTCTTCAGATATTTTTTAAAAAATTTGATCTTTACAACAATGCATGTATCCTGTTGGTAGGTATCTTTACATTGCTTGTGTGTATAATGAATTTGCAACTAAATAAACTATATAACTTTTCCTGAAAAAATTATTTGAATACTCAAGTAATATATTATATTCAAGATTATCTAAAATATATTTATTAAAAACAAAAAGTTCTTTATCTTCAGATTGATTATATTCATTATAAATTTGTTTACAATATTCTATTGAATCTGAAATGAATTTATTAAAATCTTTATCAGCATGTTTAGTATGAGCTGCAACATACCTATTCCCTAATACAGTCGATACTCCTCCTTTTGTTCCTTCTTCAAAGAAAAGTAACATATCGAAGCATCTTCTTGAAAATATTTAAGTTTTATTCCGGTAAATTTCATTCCGGCATAACATGTTAATCCTGGAGCAGAATAGAAGTAACAAGGAACAATTTTATTTTATTCAAGTCATTTCTTGCTTAGATTTTCAAAAATATCTCCTAATAATAAAACATCAGTTATCATGTATTATAAAACATAATCGCGCATTATTTTACATCCTAAATCATTCCAATTCTTTTTCGCAATTTCATTGCCAGCTGGGGAAATGTTTCTATTTTTTAAAATACTAAAACATTTATCATATTCTGGTATTTGTTCTTCATTTAATATTTTTTCTATATCAGAATATTATTTCCCTGTTAGATAATCATATGGAAAAAAATCCTTTCTTTGGTATGTTTTTATTCTGTTGTTCATAAAAAAATAATAAGTTATGATTTGTTAAAAATTTACATTCTTCCTTCTTCAAAACTTTACCATAACTTTCAAGATTTCCAGCGCTAAGAAAATTTTGGGTGACTAAAAATTTTAAGCACCGAACTTGAAAGGAAATGTTATCTTCTGAAGTTTTAAGAAAAACAGAAAATTTAACTTTTTTCTCATTACATTTGATGAATAACTCTTTAATAAATAAATGATTATCATTTTTAGAATTATTGAAAAAGAATAGTGGAATAAAATCAATTTTTTGCTTTTTAATTATATTTTATATCCGCTGCTCCACGATATTTTTCGGTTAAGTGATCATGATCTCGTTCTTTAATTTTTTTAGATTGTAATTTTTTTCTACAATAGAAATATGTATATTATGCTATATTATATTACTATATTATCAACTGTTGAAAAAGTTACCGTAACCATGTTGCTATCGTCATGCATTTGTTATGCATTCATCATGTCAACGAACTGCATTCATCGTGTTAGCGAATTGCAATTATCATGTCAACGAAAAGTCATATTGAACGTTTAGTTAAGTCTGAACTTTAATCTAGTTGTGATAAAATTAGCGATTGAACCTTGATTGAATCACTCAATGATCATTTACTTCTAATTCATATAAAGGTGAAGTGAATTTAATTAAAATATCGTAATTGATTAACAATTTGGACGAAAGTAAACATTCGACAAGTGTGTTTGAATATATAAATTATATATATTTTAAGTAATCATATTTTTATATACTTAAAATCATTCGGTGTAAGTACATGTATTTTATCGCCTATCCAAAATAGAAATTCTCAAATTTAAGGTTTAAGTTTTCTTTGTAACTTATCTTGTAATTTGTAAATAATGTTAGGGTTTCGAAAAATACATGTGAACACTTTTGATAAAATTTTATATAAGAAATTTTTAAATAAATCTTTTAGTAAAATTATTAATTTCAAACAAAATAATATTTAGTTTAACAAAAATTTGGAATTAAAAATTATAAATGTTTGTTTTACTTCATCAAAAATTATAAATATTTTAGTCTTTGTTTTACTTAATCAATTTTCAAGGCTGATGAAAACTGCTATATAAACAGCAGCAAATTTAGTTTTAGTTTGCCAAAAAGTATTTACAAGAAATTTAATTAAAGAAGTTTCTGAAACAAGTAACGTTAGTGCAAAAGCTTACTTCATTTTAATTCTATTCTTTTTTAAATATTCTTTTAATTTTAAAACCAAAAGTATCCCGTATGGGAGAAGAAAGTTTATTTAAAACATTCGTTCGTTTTGGAGATTCCCAGTTTTTACTGTAATCTATTAACTCGTATGGAATATTGTTTTGTGTTTTTGTTCTGTCATCAAGAATTCATTATTATTATTATTATTTTTAAATTGTTATTTTGCTATTTGAAATAAAGTTTTGTAAAGGAATTTGTGTTCATTGTTTATATATTTATGTTGGAAGTCCTTCCTGATTAATTGGAGTCAGATTTAAGATTAATGTTTTCAGATTAAAGATAAGTGATTAAAGATTAAAGAATAAAGATTTGTGTTTTGAAACGTAAATATTTAAATCAAAGATAATTTAATACCCGACAATAATAAATATAAATTTCGAATTAAAGAATTTTTTACAGTAAATTTACCAATCACCCAAATACGCCAACTACACAATTCGATTAATTAATTTGAAGTATACTTCGATTTTGATTGCAAAAAAGGTATATTATATTATATTATATATTATTATATTATATTATATTTACCTTTTTTAAATTGTAATGTCTGTCTTTATTTATCAACAAAAATTAAATTATTATAATTCTTGTTACCAATATAATATTAAATATTATTAATAATAATAATAATAATTTCAAATATTTTGAAAATAAATAGTCATTTAGAAAACTAATGACATTTAAAAGTAATATAAAATTTTGAATATAATTTTTTGAGAAATTAAATAAAACATTAAAATACAAACAAAAAACTATTATTCTTTTCAGAAAAAAATAAAGTATTTGCAAATGAAATAAATGTGTTAACAGATATTCAATAACAATAAAAATAAAAGAAGCATCTAAAAGTAAAGGTATTACAAATTATTAAAATTTAAAAGTATTGATATATTAAAAAATCAAAAAAGATATTATTTATGTTTCACTGCCATTTTAACAAATGTTGCCGTTTTTGTATGCAATTTTAAAATGTTGAGTCTGAGAAGCAACGAAAAAGTTTACCTTATTTCGAAAACAATGAAGAACATTAACAAGTTTTCTTTTAGAAATTACTGAAATCTGCTTTATAATTGCATTTCTATTGCATATAAATATTGACCTTAACTTTAAAAAAAAGGAATAAATCTTCTATTGGGTTGGCCAAAAAGTCATTGCGTTTTTCAGAACGTCTTAATAAAAAGCTTGAAAATATAAAACGATGTGATAAAATTTAAATTCAATTATATATTCTGAAACCTTAATTTTCAGAATATTTTTAATTGATTTTGTTTTAATTTATTACTTTAACGTCAATTCGAAATGAAAAATACAAATGTGCATATTCGTCATGTTTTGTTGCATTATTTTCGCAAAGGGAAAACCGCTGTGCAAGCTCATAAGAAGATATGTTTTGTATATGGTAGTGACTCCTTAAAACTTCGACAGTGTCAATACTGGTTTTTTAAATTTCGTTCAGAAAAATTTCATCTGAAAGATGCACCACGCTCCGGTCGATCAGTTGAAGTTGATGGCGACAAAATAACAGCACTGATCAAATCTAATCCACATATGACGACAAGAGAAGTTGCAGAGACTCTGGAAATATCAAAATCAAGTGTTTGAAGTCATTTAAAGAAACTTGGATTCGTCAGTAAACTCGATATGTGGTTACCACATGAACTGAAAGAAATTCATTTGGTGAAACGTATAGACATTTGCGATTCCCTTTGAAGCGAGAACAAAGCAATCCATTTTTGAAGCGCTTGATTACGGGTGACGAAAAATGGATTGTTGACAACAATGTGGAACGCCGACGATCATGGACAAAACGTGGTGAGCCTGCCAAAACGATCCCAAAAGTAGAAATTCATCAAAAGAAGGTTATGCTTTCCGTCTGGTGGGATTTTAAAGGAATTGTGTTTTTTTAACTCCTTTCAAGGAATGAAACCATCAATTCAGACAGATATTGTGGTTAGCTGGAGAAATTGACTCATTCAATTCAACAGGAACGTCCTGAATTGGCAAATCGAAAAGGAATTGTAATTCAGTATGATAACGCAAGATCGCATACAAGTTTGAACACTCGCCAGAAACTCTTATCACTGGGTTGGGAGGTTTTGTTGCACCCACCGTATTCTCCAGACTTGGCCCCATCGGATTTTTACTTATTTAGATCACTGCAGAATTCCTTAAAGAGAAAAACATTCGCCAGTGATGATGACATCAAATCGTTCCTAGACGGCATTTTTGCTGACAAAGGCAAAGGTTTTTATGAATCAAGTATAATGAAGCTACCGGAAAGATGGAAGAAAGTGATTGAAAATAATGGACAGTATATCGTGTAAAAATATTTGTGAATCCATGTCATTTTTTGATAATAAATATTTTAGTAAAAAACGCAATGACATTTTGGCCAACCCAATATATACTTTATGGCATTTAAACGGATGATTAGCTTGTCCCATTTATCCTTGAGTAATTGAAAAAGTTTTTAACTTTAATGAGGTGGTGCCTTCCTGCATATAATAAAATTCATCGATCATTCCAAAATGTCCCCGTCAAGGATAAATCTTTCAAGTAACGTTCGGATATAACTTTCACTGGCCATGCTTTCTTTCAAATGATATTGCCGGTTAGGTCGAGTATTTAATTCAATTAAAAAATACTTTAGTACTTTCAAAATTTATTAAAAATAAACAAGGCAAAAATTGTATTTAAATAAATTATCTTTTCTATTTTTGTATTTCTTAATTTTAATGTCCAATATATTTTTTCAATAATATTTGGAAATTTTAAATAACAAAAATATTTATGAATTCCTTTATTATTGAAAATTTTAAAAATATTGAAAACATTCTCTTACCCCTCCACGCGCAAGATTTTTATAATTTTATCCACATTTCTTTCACATGATTTTATCGACATGTTTTCAGGAACTTATCTTATATCACGTACTTTTGAATTACTGTATATGACCCGTCATATTTTCCTGGATCTTTTCTTTGTAGATTCCAACTTAATCTTATATTTTGAAATAACTGTCTTCGCGTAATGGACTCCTAATTCAAACGATATTGAACTGTTTCACCATTCAACACGACTTTCCCCGGCTAACGCGTCTTTCGAAACTTATTTCAGATAGACTCATATCTTATTATTTTGGCTGACTATCAGGTTGTCATGAGGATCGGATAGTGATATATGAGAGACGTAACGATTGAGAGTTTTGATGCTAGGCCCATTGAAAACACAAATCAATCATCCCTGAAGGGCGCAAAACAACTGACCGTAAGAGGGAAAAGTAATAATGAAATTTACGCCATTGCTAGTACTTTAGTCTCTATAATACCCAGTTATTCGTTCACTCGAGAGAAGCTTATATGTCTTTCATATTTAATAGTACAAATATAAAGTAATCTTTATAATTTAAAAAATTAAAAAAATAATAATCTATTTTAAAAAAAATTATAATTTTCTCTACAATTGATATTATACTCTTCAAAAATGGAACAACAAAAGTATAAATTAATTGAAAGAAATATAATTTTTATAAATACACACTAAATAGTTTACTTTTTAAAATTTTCATTTGAAAAAAAGATTTAAATTTTATTACTATATTTACAGTTTATTCTTAAACAAATATGCTAAATAACTTAAATTCTTTAAGAAATCCTTTATATGTAAACAAAATGTTTACAATACACTCATGGAATAAGTTTTACTTCACTCTTTGTCAATTGTAAATCATTAGAAAAATTAAATTTAAATACTTTTGAATTTCAGTTTTTTTTAAATTACATTTCACTTAATTTTAATAGTACAAATATATATTATTATTATGTATCATTAAAGCCAAAACAATTCGAAACTTCATTAATGTAAAAAAAAATGAAAAGGGACCAAATGCTATTCTTAGAAAACTAAATCAGGTTTGAAGACATTTTAGATTTTTTAAAATTTTTGTGTTAAGAACACCGAGACAATTATTTTTACAACATTGATTATTATAACAATGAGAGTTGTCTCCATGACTGCTGTCGGAAAATCGTTCACGATTCTGCCTTCTTGTTGGTGAAATTATTTTCTAATTTTTTTAACATCATTAGTCAAAAAAAATTTCTTCATTTCTTAATTTTGAAATCTTTGAATGGATTTCATAATTTAAAGTTTCTCTGTTTAACTTCAAAATTTATTTTTCATATAAACTTCAATAGAAATTTTTTTCATTTAATCTTATAGAAATATTTTTAATTACAATCTTCTTAAATTTTAATCAATGAAATTTACTTTATTTAACTTCCATTAGAACTATTTATAAAAATGAGGGAATATCATTATTTCGTTATTTTTGGTCTTTTTATAAATAAATATAAAATTTGCCAAGTTAAATAATTTTAAAGAAATTATTTATGTTTAAAAATTAGAATACCTATTATTTCCAAATTTTAAATATTATCAATTACATTAATTTTTAAAATTTTAATAATGTTAGAATAATCAGTTATCGTAAGTATAATAACATATGAACTTCTAACTGGGTCGGAATTTCAGAATTATATTTGAATTTGATAGGATCGCATACAGAATGGTAGATGTTGTTTCACAGATTGATTATTGCTATTAGTATTCATAAATTTTCATAGCCTTAAAAATACGAAATGATTACAAAAACAAATCATTTTATCAAATGAAAATTGGTAGCTATTGTGATTGAAAATTCTGAATGTTTTAAATTTGTTGTTTACATGCTGTTTAAAAGGGTGACTGTTTGAATTTAAAAAAAATGGAGGACGATCAGACCGGTGACAGCGGCTGTTCATCGAACGTTGACGGATGCAAGTGATGGACAATCTAGAACAGTAAGACAATTCCTATCACAGAACGACCGGAACAAGGAATATTTTATCCAGCTATTCGAGACATTCTAAAGAGTAGGCCAATTCAGAAACCAATTCCTCCTTTAAACGAAGTCTTTACGAGATTCAAGGAGCAAATCGAGTAAAATCAAGGAATAAAAGTTGATAATGAAAACATCAGATTAAATATTAAAAGTAATGAAGATACTGAAGTAAAGGATACTGAAGTAAATGAACTGAAGTAAAGGAAAAGGAAACAAAAGAAAGTGAAACAAATGAGGTTCAAATTAGACCAGATGAATCGAATGAAAATAATGAATATTCAAATGTCGTTCTCAAAAAATCACAGCGCCTGAATGATATAAAAATTCAAGAGTCGAGAACTCAGTCAAACTTTAGTAGCGAGGTCATCAATGATAATACTGGTTGTTGCTCAAAACAGTCCCAGGAATAAATAATCAGCAATCAACTCGTAACTCCAAATAAGGATTTGGATTTAAATTCCAGTTTAAATTTGATCCGTCAACATTCACGCTGTTAAATTAAATTTCGAAGGCTTTTCTAATAACGATCCGATTCTTTGCACACAATCTCCGTGAAAATCATTTATTCGTCTAATTTTTCTGCTTTCATGACTTCTAAATAGCGAATCTCACATGTCAATAATCATAAAAATCCTTTAACTGAATAAATCATTCAATAAGACTCACGAAAAAAAATTACTAAAATGGAAAATGATATTGCAAATTATAAAACAAAACTCTGTCAGATTCGCGAAAAACTTTCATTAGAAAAAGCAGGAAAAGAAGAATCAACAGAACGAATTGAATTATTGGAAAAATTGAATGAAAAAAAGAAAGATTAAATGCAATTGAAAAAAAGCTAAGAATTTATGAGATCTGTGATCCGGAAGTGATCAGACGACAGAAACTCGATGTTTCTTTCTCGGAGACTGCGGTTAATCGATGGACTGATAATATTTTCTCTTTGCAAAGTTGGTTGAATAAACAAATTCAATTATTGTGAAAGGATGTTTGCCGAAATGGCATTCAAAATTATTAAAAAGAAAATAAATACCACGACCTACAACGTGGCTTATTTTTTGTTTTAACAGAAATTATTGTACGTGATCAAATTATTATTATGGATTTAAAAAATAAATTGTTTTTATTGAGAGAAAAAAATTAGAAACTGTTGAAAAAAATTTTTGAATTTTTTGTTTACAAAAATTGATATGGTGTTCGGTAAATAAATATTCGCACATTAACTTTCGACTTGTTAATTACAATCGCTTGAATCGAATATATTTCCGAAGACGAATCGATGTTACGAGTGTCGACCATCTGCGATCTAGCAAAGGATGACTCAAAATTGATCGCGCTTTGACCAGATTGCTTGAGATTATCAAACGAGAAAGATAATGCAATGCAAATAATCGAAACAGTCAGAGAAGATCGATCGAAGATTGAAATTAAACGAAATTATATAGTTCGGGATTCGTGTGTGACGATAGTCGATCAATCGTATCGAAATGGGGAATTTCGGGGTCAATCTTCCGTGATTGAAGAGGTTTCTGATAAGGACGACTGCGCGTGCGTGACTGCCGATGGTCGATTTGTGTATGAGTTGACGAGTGCGATGTGGAGGTTTATTGGACCGAGACGGGGTCGATTGCCGCGAGAGATGGGTGGTGTGAAGTTAGATAAAGTTGTGATGGTGAAGGAGATTAATGAGGTCCGTGGAACGGTGACTGTTATTGTGAAAGCCGATGATCATGTAGCTGATAATGACGAAGAGAGACTTCAGAACAAAAAGAATAAAATCGAGATTGATGAGCGGTAGGCGAATGTTTGGAAGTTTGGTTTTTCGTCGCCCCTTGTCCGGAAACATCGAGGTCCCAACCCCGCCACCGCGCTGCATTCACTTGTGCACCAATAGTGACTCTCCTACTCAGATGGGATTGATATGTTATTGATTAATTATATAAATCTAATAAGATTAATGTTTAAATACTAATTAATTAAAAAACTTTGTAATTATTAATTTTAATAAAATTTTTAGTAAAACATTTTTCATTTATTAAATTTAATATAATGTAAAAATTAATTTTAATTTTAAAATTTATTTAAATGTATTTTTATCCAATAAAATTTTGAGAAATTCAAAGTTAATATCATTTTTAACTCATTAATTAAATCAAAGATTTGAATATAGAAACAAAAAAATATTAATCAAGAACGGTGCTTCCCGCAGAAATTGCTACTGATTGTGTTGTAAATAAATGTGTTGGGTTCTTGAGCAAGATTATAATTCATTAACACCAAAACTTTATTATTATTTAATAGCGATTCATTAATTATAAAATTTTTAATGGCAGTTTATATATATATTTTTATTAATTATTTATCGAATTTTAATTGGTAGAATTTCCAATTGGCTTTTAAATTCAAGTTTATTATATCTCTGAAAACAAAAATTTCATAAAGTTATTCTTCCGAATAACTTAAAATAAATGCAAAACAATTAAAACAATACAATTAAAATTCAAATATTTATGAAAATAACTTTTAAAATTAATTAAGATATTTTTTTAGTTATAGCTGTGATGTGACCATGGTCACCGATATCGGTTGCGTGGATTATCGCGTCCGCCCCGGTCACGTTCGATTTGCCGCCCGCGTGACAGAATTCGTTTTGGTGGTGATTGTTGTTCTGATTGTCGCTGTTGTTTGAAATGTTGGCGTTATTGACCGAGGAAGAAGCGATCGATGTCGACGATCGATATCGATAGAAATAGAGAAATATCATAATAGTAACACACGAAATAAAGTGTTAAGCTTTAAAAAAACATTCTAGAGTTCAGAAAGAAGTGTTATATTAAGATTTCCAGAATTAAATTTTATAAAATTACCTGACATAAAAAGGTTAAAATAAGATATAAATAATTAAATACTACATAATGAAGTCTAAAAAATGTATAAAATCAATGTATTATTGCCAGGCTTTTAAAAAAATCATCTTTATCCATTTTACAAACACAAAATCATAAGTTACAAATGTACGGTCCTTCTAGGTATTTTTGTTTTCCCGTCCTTCTAGTGTTAAATAACTACTTTTAAAATGAAAAGATTATAAATATTTAAGAAAGATAAAGAGAAATTGTTTGAATAATCATAATTACTAAGACAAATTAAACCAATTAAAATGACGGCAAATTATGAAAGATCTCTGGAGAGTTGTGATGACTCTAAATGTTATGTTAGTAAATGTTTCCATAATAACTGTGTCAGTACTCTAACAATAAACAACATACAAACCTATTATACGTACAAATATTAGGTGCTTAACTTAGTTTTTCGATTTTCCATGAGATGATTTAACTTATGTAATAAACATTCTTTTGTGACACCTACAACTCTAAAGTATTGAAGTAGTTCATTCTTAGTTAAAAATCATGAAAGTGTAACAATATCGTTGTGTGAAACAACATTGATAATCGTTGCATGGTTCACACTTATGATTGACACTGGAAAACAGATTTTCTACAATAAGCCTGTGAGGGATATTGGAATGATGTTTGAATGATGTTGAGTGATTATTGAATGAGTTTTATAGTATGTTTGAAACTGGTTGGTGTTTGAAGCATGACATCTCTCCCTAGACAATTGAAGTCAATTATTGTCGAATTTAAAAATTTATATTACTAATTGTATAATAAATTAATTGTTATTTAACAATTAATTAAAAATATAATTGTTTTAATCAATGCAGATTTTGGCAAATTTTTGAAGAATCAATTGAAGAAACACGTCATGCCCCAGACGCTGATTACAAACCATTTTAGTCTTAATAAATCTTGTAATAAGACTTCGGCTGTTAATATACTTAATAAAGCCTAAACTCAAAAAAATCATGGGTTTAGATAGGATCAAAGAAGAATACATGTATATAAAAATAATGAAAATTTATTAATTTATATATTTGCAAATTTGCTCTTCAGGAATCTAAAAATGCCTCAAAGAATTGATTGTATCAAAAGCCAAACTATTTTTTCGATGTACAAATTGTTAGAAAAATACATAATTAACAATGGAAAATATTTTGATTAAAACAAAATGTTCTACATCTAATAATAAACCGAGCTTCAAATAATTTAAACCAATAAACGACATTTTTCAATTCAGATGGAAAATAAAATAAAATATCTTCGTTGATTTTCTTTCACGATCGAGCATTAACGATATCTATGAAAGTAATTAAGAAAAATTTAGGAAGTAAAGAGGAAGCATGAGGAACAAAATCAGTAGAAATTTTTTTTGATACTTTTGAAAACAAACATATAGGAGAAATATATTTTATAGGGTATTCTGGTAGATAAAAGTAATTCGGATGTTATGTTTAGAATTTTCAATTGATTTTTTGAATAGAGATTTAAGTCGAAGCATATTTAACGGATATTTTTTCTTCTGAGTTTATGGATAGATATATTTTGAAAGGCAGGAGATGGTCTTCCGAGTCAGTCAGCAGCTGTATTCTCTGATTGTTATTTGTAACTTTCTATAAAATTATTACTTATTGATTTTTTATTCATAATTAATTTATATTTTTTTCTTATAAATATTTAATTAAAATTTTACTTCAGTTGGACTGGCAGGTGGTTATTGCAATTTGTATTGTATTTAATAATACACAAGCATTGTCGATTTGGTTATTTAAACATTTTACTCCTGTTTGTTAATTATCCGTATGTGCAGAAAGTTAGTGCTCTGGTGTTGAAGTACATTTACAGCTTGGAAAAAGCCCTCGATGATATTAAGAAAGGAGAATTATGAATGTAAGTTGATGGGGTTGGGGTTAGATGTTGTGTTTAGGTTCATCCCGAAGAGACAATATTTGGTCATTCTTGCTGATCAGTCAATTGTAATACAAATTACGGGTTTTTTGTTTTTTTTACTACAAGATTTTCGTTTTTCGTTGTCTTCTGACAAAGTTCTCGAAGATATCAATAAAATATAATATTTCAAAATATTATTATATTCATTCAGGGTTCACATTTTTACAATTAATTTCAAGATTCAATATGAAGTGTAAAACTTGAGTGAACATAGTGTGTAAATTCTGAAAGTGTGTTGTGTGAGTTTAGGGTTAGAAATTATTTTTCATAGTTAAGATTACTATTAACCCTTTACTGGCTGAATAAAGAATTAAATTGGTATCCTTAAATCACTTTTACAACTTTGAAATGATAAAAACAAAATGGCGTTTGACAAAACATGTGTAAGAATAATTTGTATATTTGTCTATTGATCAGAAATAAAAATATTATTTGTATTTTTCCATAGATGCCTATAAAATATTAAAATGAAACATGATTCCATATGACATCAATAGTCTGGAAAGGGTTAAGTGATGATAGTTATTTGTATATCTTTTCTCATGTACACTTTTAGATTTTGTCATTTACTTTTAGATACAAAAATCTAATATGAAATTCACAATCAGTTTTCAAAAATCTACAGTTAATGGCAAGCAACTTTATTATTGTATTTTGTAATATGTTTTGTTTTGTTCTTTTAGACATCATGATGAGTACAAAAGGAGAGTGTATTTTGCGTACCAGAGACGATAATTTTTATATTACTCATTAAACCTTGATAATTCTGGTTAATTTCCATTTATTCTGTAATGTGAACAATAGATGATATTAAATGATAAAAATGTAACCGCAATGGATAAGGTGGATTTGTCGTTGATCGAGCTTTTCTACTGACAAGAATCTTGTCAGAATAAGAGAGAGATCAGGAGAAGAATTTGTCTGAAAGTTGATTAAAATATTTTATCATATTAACTGTGAGGCTGATGAGAAACGAAGTGTTCCTCGAACCGAACTAATTTTTGTAGTAGTAAATGAAAATTAGAAAGTTATCTAAAATACTGAAGAACAAATTTCAGCTCATGAAACAATAAATTATTACTCTGTTTTTTCTAAACTATAATTAAGTCGAATGTCTTAAAATAAAAAAATAATTTAGATAAAATACTACAGTATACATATATTTTATCAAGGAAAGTGAATCAATTTATCTGAAAAAGAAAAGTATTGGAAAATTACTAGTATTAAAAACTTAAATGACATAAATATAAAGTTAATAAAATATAATTGAATTAAAATATTTGAATTTACTGCAATTAATGCTACACAATAATATACAAATAAATACATAATCGATCTATGGGTGTATAAATGATGGAGCGGAAAATTAGATTATTGACCGAACATTTTGCCAGTTTTCGAAAAAATACATAAATAAATTAAATAAAATAATTAATTAATAATATAACTAAATTAAGTAATTAAAAGTAAAATAAAATAAAGTAAAAAGAAGTACCGTAAATTCCGGACTATAAACCGCACTTAAAAACCTGAAATGAGTCATAATTTAAGAGTTATGGCTTATACGTTTTTATTATGTTTTAATAATTTATAATAATTTATAATTTATAATAATTTATAATTTAAGAGTTATGGCTTATACGTTTTTATTATGTTTTCATTTGTTTTATAATGTTTTTTTTATATTATGCTATAGATTATAATGTTTTTCTAGGGAAAAGCAGGAAATGTGCGGCTTATAATACGCCTTATAGTGCGGAAATTACGGTAAATTAAATAAATATAATCATTAAATAAAATTAAATAATTCAATAAAAAATCTATATTAAATTAAAATTAATTTAGTAGGGGAAAAATGTATGTTCTGCCACGACCCCCCCCCGGGGGGGTCTCGGTTGCCATGACAACGGTCGCGGTTACCATGGCAACGGTCGCGATCACCTTAGCAACGGTCGCGGTTACCATGGCAACGGTCGCGATCACCTTGGCAACGTTTCCGATTGGCCGCCGGGCCCCCTAGCAA
>MQRK01019905.1:0-10762 GCA_001938485.1 Girardia tigrina | reverse complement strand
TATATATATATATATATATATATATATATATATACATATTGTATATGAAATATATATTGTAATATCTCGCGATATTTTCTTATGTATTTTTATTATACGTCTTGTATATGGTTGTATGTTCATTGTTTTATTATTTTTATTTTATTATTATTTTTTTAAAAGGAAAATTTGTATTGTGCATTTATTTTATCTCAATTTTTGGCTACAACAACATAATTAAGATAAGTCCGCGATTTTTAAAATGTTTTAATTTAAATTTTTTTTATTGATGCATGGAGGTGACGGATATATTGAATCAATTCACTTGCTAGGTTACTGTAACAATAATAACTCATTACAAAATATCAAGTTACAAAAGATGTAAATGTGAACTACTCATATGGGCCAGATAGTAAAGGTGATAATGTTAAATCGATTTTATGGTATGAAGAATATTCACAACGTTTGGCGATGCTTATGAAAAATTCTAAAAGTCTTTTAGAAAATATCGATAAAAAAACATCAAATTAAAAATAATAACAATGATTTTATGGATAGTTTATACGAAAAGAGTGTATATAATACATCTGAGTCACCTACTTGTGCCTTAATAGAATTGAAGGAAAAATTACTTCAACTTGAAGATCCTGTAAAACAGAAATTGTTTGATAATTTTAAAGAAATGAATTCCACTGAAACAGTTAAAAATGAAAAATATAAAAAAAAGAATCGATAAATGAATGACAAATATTAGAACTTACCGATGATAATACTTGGAATTATGTTTTTCTATGTTTGTTGTATGAATTAATGCACTAACAAGACCTTGAAATGTATCCAGCGATTTTTGTATTTCGGTGATATAGTTATTAAAAGTTTTGTTAATTGACGGAATTATTTAATTTTTTTGTTGACTGTTATTTTATTTTACATTAAGACAAAATTAGGTTCACCAAACATTTCCTTTGATTAACCTAGTTTTGGTCACCGTTTAACTATTTATTTTTTTGAGAAAAGTAACGAATTTATCATATATCCACTAATTCATAAAATTCGTTACTTTTACACACACATATATATACATATTAATAATTGAGTGATTGTTTTAATGAGTTATTTATATATGTGAATTTGGTTACTAATAATATTATTCGAATATCCTTTTATTTTGATTGAACATGAAATAAATGAAAACTGAATGTCATCCACCGAAATCGAATCCGAGAATTTTGGAGAAGAGATTCGTCAATTATCAGAGTATGCGAAGCACTGCTTCTTCTTTGGGATCGGTAAAGTCGGCTCGAACGACATTAATATCGAAATTATTGACGAAAATCCAAGAATCTCTAATATCTCCGTCAATTCACGAATCGAAAATCGAAGAAGAAAGACAAAATGATAGAACTCTTGTTGCGCCAGGTGCACCCAGACACTGGCAACTCCGGCAAAGCCATGTCGATAATGAAAAAATTAGTGAACGATGCGCTTCAGCAGATTGCAAGTGAGACCAGTCAATCGGCGCAATTCAACAAGAATTAGACGATCACGAGCAGAGAGATCCAGAAGGGAGTGAGATTGCTGCTGTCGAGAGAGTTGGCTAAGAACGGCGCTAGCAGAGAAAGACATACGGCCCTCTTTTGGGCCAAAATTTGTGATTGGACAATAATTTTGTTATTTCATATTATTTACGGTGTTTATTTGGAAACACACAGTTTCTGTTAGAAAACTCATTTATTAATTTGTTTCATTAAGAATTAATAAATAAACAGAGCGAAATTTTAAAATTTGGTTCCGACCATCTAAAAACATAATTGTTTAATACATGGAAATTAAAATCTCACATCGAATATGTTATGCTGGTATGTTTGTTGATCGTGAACTGGAACCGAGTATCCCAGTCTGTGGCACGAGGGACGGGTCCTGCAACATTATGGAGGCAAGTCCGATAGATATCCCATAAAAAATACAGGCGTTCACTGGCCTTAAAAAGATAGCATGTGGGCTGATATCTAACCCTCTCGCAACTTCATACCGCGGTCCGACAACGAAGGTAGCATTGACTGGCTGTTTACTAAGCAGGACTTTCAAGTTGGTTCGACTCAGTACTGATTCCATAATTTATCTGTTTATCATAAAAAATGCAGGAGATCTACAGCACCAGAGTTCGAAAATTGGTTTATTTGTATTACACACTTTCAAATGTTTTTTATTCACTTTCGATTTTTTCAGTTCAATCAAACAAAAATTGTCCGACATTTTTTTCTTAATTTATTTACATTATTATTATTATTTATGTTCTTTCGTCTTCGGTTCACTTTCCTTTCATTTTTATTGTGAATTTTTCTTTATAATTAAAAGTTAAATTTTATTAGTAAAACAATAAAAAAATTTGAAAATTTCATTGATCTAAAATTTTATTAATTTTGAAATTAGGCTTTGTGAATTAAATTTTTTTGAGAGAAGAAAAAAATTTAAATAAAACGGTTGTGTTAGTTAGTGGTCACTAAAAATATATATTTATAAATAATATGAAATAAAAAAATTATTACCTTAAAGTAATATTTTATAAAACTAACATTAAAAATAACTAATTTTATATTATGATGGAGCATAAAATTTCGAAAAATATACCATAATTATTTTCTTAAAAAAGCTTTAACATCATTATTTTTCATATTTATAATTGGGAATTAATATATTTGTTAGGATCAGAGAATTTTTCTTTTGGTTCGGCCTCGGGCCTATTCATTGAACCGGTACCGAGGTGGGCAAAAGAGAAGATTCCCAGGATCTAAAAACCAAAAAATAAAAATTATTATAATTATAAATTATAATGTTAATTAATATTAAAAAGATAATTAAAAAGAAAAATATATATTAAGAAAGAAAATTAAAAAGATAATTATAATCGATAATTAAAAAAGAGAAACTTTTAATTGGTTTTGGACCTTGGTCCAATTGAATTGACTATTTTCTGGTGGAAATTTGTTGACCTGATTTGTTGACGTGAGTTTGACCGGAATTTTGGCCGTCTCCGGATTGTTTCTATCTGAGGGCTGTTGATTTAGTGATTGATGATTGCAAGTTGACTGTGAGAATTGTCTGCTTGCTGATTCTGTGAGTTTTTGTGACGAAAGATTGGTATAAATTCGTCTGAATTTGTACACTCTACCTGAACTTTTATCATCAAATATATTTTTTAAAAGAATTTGACTTCGTAAATTTTACCTTTATTTTTTTTTGTTGATGGAGGTTTGGAGATGTTCTCATGATTGCCAATCCGTCGATGGGTAACGGCAGGTACTTATAGTGCCTGCCGAGACTGTTGAGGATTAGGCAGTAAATATTTTTCGAGGATATATGCAAGCTACCGATCTGTCAATAAGGGGCGGCAGAAGCTTTTAGTGTCTGCCAGGCCTGTTGATGATCTGGTTGTGAAAAGACGTTATTGTTAAACTGAGGATTTGTCTTTACTTATCTCCATCAACTATTTTTTATTTTTTTTATTTATTTTTTTTATTACATCAATGAATCCACTTCTCATCCTCATTTAGTTAATGAATCAACCGATTTATGAAAAAGAAGAAAGAGGGTTGTTTCGTGAGCTTCAGAAAAGGAGGGAAGAAATTGACAACATTATAAAAGAGTTGTCCGAAAAAACAACGGAGCTCGAGGAATACAGAAGAATTTCAGTTCCTTTATCAGTACACAAACCGATGGTGGACAAATATTTGTTATCGCAACAAAAAATAAAGGCCTTACAGGTTGAAATTACCGAGTAGAGGATTCAACAAAATATGTCGGAGTACCACAAAAAGATCAAAAAAAGAAAATCTATCAAGAAGATCCTGCGATGATCTTGGAGACTGCTTCTAGAATTGCAGCAAAGGAACCCATGGATGCGAAAGATGGAAACCTTGCTTCATCTTCAAAAATTCATGCATCTATCACTAAGGAAGATATGAATGCATCAATGACCAGCAAAATGAGCCGAACAAAGAAAAGGCGCGAGCAAAGAAAACGAAAAGCGCAACTATTCCAACAAGCAGAAACTGAATTGAAAAAAAGTCAAGGTTCAGTCCATTCCGATTTGGACCAAAAGAAGCAGAAAAATATCCAGCAAAGCGGCTTTGAATTAGAAGAGACCCCTTGCTTAAATATGAATGAACAACTCATGACTACAGTCCCTGGCGGTGTATTCAATAGAATGCAAAAATTGTTCGAGGTTAAATCAAAGGAAAATATCTTAAGGAACAACAAGCAAGCCTTTGCTTTCAATCCATTACGACTGGACAGGGAGAGGAGTTTATAGTTTTATCCGATTCGGAAAATTGATGATGAGGAGTGGATTAATTGATTTATTGGATGATTTCAATTTTTAATAAATCATTAATATGCAAAGTTTTGTTCCTGTTCTTTTCAGTAAACATATTAAAATCCAATTTAAAATTAAATAGTAGAGAAATGACAAATAATTGAATATAAGAGTCGTAAGAACCAGAGAGCTGCTTGATTCTCCTCACTGGTTAGAATCATAGGGCCAGATGAGTATAATCGGGTATGATATGGATCTTTGATAAGTGACACTTTGAGGTAGAGACACTTTGTAGAGGGCCATATATAAATAATATGTTGGATCGAAATAAACTCAGATGCTAAAGCATACCATGAAACAAATAAATTTAAATTAATAAAATTAAAATAATTATATAAAATCCAACACTAATAATATCAACCCCAACATATTGAATAAAGAAAAAATGAATAACAAAAAATGTAAACAGAACAAATATGTTCCTAATACATAATTCATATTCCAAGATTATTACAGTTGAAAAAAATGTCCGACAAAACAGAAAAACATATATTAACCCTTAATTTCTATTTAGAACATTATTTGGGTTTTCTTTACATTTATTACTATCACAATTTGAATTGCCACTAGAACAATTCTCCGTAAAACTTGCGTAGCTCGTCATCGTTCTTGATTGATAATCTTTAATAATATTCTTTACCGTCTTATTATTAAAACAAATTTAAATTATTATTTAATTATTACAAAAATAATTTGTACTTTAAATTTGAAATAATTTTTATTTATTTTAAGAAAATATTATTAAAATATTATTTATGAAATATTAGTTTAATTTTAAAGTGATTATTTAAATTTTAATACTTGATTAAACAACGCGACGTTTTAAAATATTTAAAATATCAATCTTCCATCTGGGTGGGAGAAAAACAATTCTAAAACAACATACCAAACAACACACAATAAACACCATTCAAAAATATTCCTCACAATTTCGACACGTAACAATTTTTTGCAACTCGTTAAATCTCCCACAACTAATCTGTTGTGAAAGAAAATCTAACTAAGAAAAATATATTTGAATTCAGAATTTACAATAATGATTATTAAAACAACACATTAAAATATATTAATATTTACATAATTATTCCACACTCGCCTTGTTCGACAACTTAATTTCTGTATCTTTTAGGCTTCTGTCGGTCTCGAACTGGATTGCATCTCACTCTTGTTTCATTAATATTCCGTCGATTTTCCTCTAGCATCTGGTCTTCTTCATGTTCATCATGATGATCATTTTTGATACTTTTTGACAAAATTGTTGTAGCCTTTTCTGATTTTCTCGTGTCATTTTGTGGTGTTCTCAATCTTTTGATATCCACCACATTTCTCTCAATTATTCTTCCATCACTAATCCTTTTTAATCTGTACGCATGCTTCCCCAGTTTACTGATCACCGCATATGGCCCTTCTTATCTCGGTATATCGATTCCTTTGATTCGCGGTAGTATCCTGCCAGCACTTATCACCAATTGTCAGACAATCCCCTGAACCTGATGTAGCTGGCTTTTTAATTTCTTGTTTGGTCTTGATCTGTTGGCTCACCACTTGCAACACTTGTTGAAGCTCTGTGATATATTTGCAATAGTTTCCATCATTTCCTGGACTCACTTTCTTTTCCGAGTAGAAAGACCTCATTTTCCGACCAAAAATCACCTCGAAGGGAGAGAATCCAGTGCTTCTACAAATTGTATTTCTTAGTCCAAATTCAACAAAGGTGATCGCCTCTTCCCATTCACATGCAGTTGCGTAAAGCATGTCTTTTGCTGTACCAAATAGTCTCTCAATTACACCGTCACCTTGAGGATAATATGGTGAGCTCCGAGATTTTCTAATTCCGAGAAGAGCACGAAGTTCCTTTACGATCTCGCTCTCCAAAGCAGTCCCTCTATCTGAGTGTATCCTGTCCGGAATTCCAAATTGCACGATTCACTTGTCAAATTGGATTTACATATCGTTTTCACAGTCATATTTCTCAGCGGTATCAGCATGAGGTATTTTGAAAAGTTATCAATAATTCCCAAGATGTATCTACATCCATTTTTATTTTCTGGAAGTGGTCCTGTTACATCAATAGATATTGTTCCAAAGAGGTACCCTGCATTTAAGGATCCATGAGCCTTATTTCTGTCTGGTCGTTGATTTTTTCGGCTCTGACATTCTTGACATTTTCCTATTCTTATTCTAACATCAAAAGACATATCTGGCCAGTAGAATTTCTCCTTTAAAAGAGCTGTTGTTTTGCTCACTCCGATATGCTTTCTATTTTTTGGTAAAAGAAGTTTATAGTCATCTTGGGGAATAAAATATAGCAAGTCTCCTGTAAATCGCAAGTCCTTCCGATTTCTCCATAGCACCTGGGCTTCTCTTTCTGCATTCTGAAGTTCTCCAGGATATAGATCTTCAACGTTTTTGTTTTTCATAGGTTTAATTATCAAAGCCAGATTATTATCATCCGTCTGACAGACCTCTTCTTCCTCTATTGCTATCCACCGGCAGTAGACAACAGTTTTTTTTATCATTTTGATTTTCATAGTAATATTTAACATTTCGTTTTGCATTCGGATTTTCGTGGCTCATTGCACATTGCTGGCATTGTTCTGGCGCTCGGGATAGAGCGTCCACATTCTTATGTTCTTCTCCTTTCCGGTATTGAATATCCATATCAAAGACACTCAATTCATTGAGCCATGAACTAAATTGACTTGTACTCGGTGTTTTCCTATTCATCATCCAGCATAGAGCTTTGTGGTCAGTTCTTATACTAAATATTCTTCCAAATAAATAGTGTCTAAACGTTTTTGTGTATTTATAGACACTCAGCAACTCTTTTCGTGTCACTGAATAATGTTGTTCTGCTGTAGAGAACTTATGTGAAGCGTAGGCTATTACTTTTTCATCACCACTTTGCACTTGAGAAAGGACGCATCCAATCGTGTTATCACATACATGCGTATCCAATATGAATTGGTCGTAGCTATTCGGAACTGCTAAAATTGGCGCGGTCATTAAACATTGTTTCAAATGGAAAAATGCGTCACCCAAACAGGCTGACCATTGCAACGGGTGTAATTTTCTAGTCCTAGCTTTGTTCCAACAGTCTTTACATGCCTCTTCTAATGGTGCAACAATTTTGGTGTACTCTTTAATATAATTGCGATAGTATCCGAAAAGTCCAAGAAATTTTTTTCATTTCTTCTTGAGACTCTGGCTGTGGCCACTCCTGGATGCACTTGATTTTATCCTTGTCCATTGAAATTCCATTGGCGGATACTCTATGGCCCAGGTACTTTACATCCCTTGCAAAAAATTGGCACTTTGTTGGTGCAATCTTTAGACCGGCTTCTTTGATTTTGGATAATACTTTTCGCAGTCTGACCAAATGCTCCTCTTGTGTCTTCCCAAAAACTAGAATATCATCAAAATATATCAAGCATTCCCTCCAGTCTTCTTCCTTTAATATCGCTTTCATAACTCTTTGGAATGTTGCCGGCGCTGCGATAAGCCCATTGGCAACCTCAAAAACTGCCAATGTCCTTTTTTAGTACTAAACGCTGTTTTCTCTCTATCACACTCTGCAAGACTTATGTTATAATATCCTGCAGCCAAATCAATTGTACTAAAGTGTTTTGCTCCTCCCAAGGTATCAAAAAGTTGTTGTGCGTCAGGAATTGGAAATGATGGAACTTTAGTCTTTTGATCTAGACTCCGGTAATCTACTGTAAGTCGAATATCTCCGTCCTTTTTTGGCACAATCACTATAGAAGCGTTCCACTCTGATAGACTTGGTTGAATAATATTTTTTTGTAGCAACTGCTCAACAAACTCATTAACTTTTTCTTGGAGCGTCACCGGAATTCTCTTACTGTATCTTTAAGCTCTATTTTATGCTCAGCGTTCCGCGCCAAGCCTATATCATATTTAGACCAACTAAATACGTCTCTGAATTCTTTCACTAAACTAATAATATTGTCTCTATTGCTATCATTCACACATCTAAATTGGGATAAGAGACACTCACTTCAGGCGCTTCTCGTGTAACGACAGCTGCTACAGTCTGAGTCTCATAGGGTACATACTGCTTCCGACTCCTCAAACAGTGCCCTTTCAGTTTAACTGATTTGTCTGGACTGTCGTATCTGCATTCACCTTCGGAACGAATGGAACGAAAATTGTTCCACTATTAACACCATTATTATCGAGATCAATCTTAATCCCAAGACTCTTTATACTTCGTATCCCAAGAATTATATCCGGGCTCAATCCATCCACAACAAAGAAATTACAACTTTTCCCTTTAGCACCCAATTCAACTATCAGGGATATTTCCGCTCGTACAGGCACCGTAAATCCATCTGCACACTTGATTTTTCTGGATGAACGTCTAGTTTTCAATGTTTTATCTGAATCTTGCAACTCCATTATCATGTCTTTGCTGATAGCATTCACTTCGGCTCCGGTGTCTAATAAGATCTTTTTACTGTTCCCATTGATCCGACCGTAACACATTGGTTTGTTATGATCTTTTACTTTATAACTGCTTTTCTTTACTTGAAGATTATTCTGTTCCTTTTGTTTCGGAACTGTTTCTTTCACCGCTCTGGCATACAACTTCTTTGCATTTGAAATATGACAAATGCTCGGTTCTTCCGTACCTGTTCTCGTGTCCGTTTCACTTTCCTTACTGGATATACTGGCAGACTCGACCACATGGACTGATTTACGTTTTCCGTTTAGACAAAACTTATATATATGCCCCTTTTTGTTGCATTTTTTGCAGAATCGAGACTTTTTACAGTCTCTCAAAATGTGACTGCTGCTCCCACAATTCCAGCATCCACTTGTTTCTTTGTCAGGGTTTCTCGTTCTATTATCGCCTTTCCATTGACTCGATTTTCTTTCTTGCTGCAGCATTTTTACCGTTTCCTGCAATGAGGTAATACGTTTGTTTAGTTCTGAAACTTCATCCCTGAGCATTCGAATTTCATCATTCTCGGCCAGTACATTTACTGTTGCCGACATCTCCTGAGTTACACATTCTTTTTTTATCATCTCGAATGCTTCATCCAAAGTTTTAGGCTGCAACACTTTTAGTGTCTTTTGAGCTCTGTCATTCATTAAGTCATTTATAAAAACTTGGAGAGTTTTTGGCTCTCTTTCTTCGGAAGTCAACTCCGGTAATTCTTTAAAACAACGAATTCTTACTTCTTTCGTAAACTCCTTCGTTGACTTGCCATCCTTCTGTCGAATTCCGAAAAGTTTCATCCACGAAGAAATATCTGACTTATTTAAATATTTCTTATTATAACCATTATTACTAAGTCTATTATGAAGAGTATCAATTTCTTTATCAAAAATTTCAAAAGAAGAATTTAAACTCCAAACTCTATGCACCAGACCCTTAATCATATCTCTATTATATTTTGGGTCACAGAAACTACTCGGAGTACTGTAAAGACCAGTGTCCGTTGGTTTTCTGTAGACCCCTGTCAAGAATCTATTCTGCTTCTTTTCAATCAAGACATCCAAAAACGATATTTTATTATTACTTTCACTTTCACAAGTAAAATTAATGTTTGGATGTAAATTGTTTATAAAGTTTAAAAAACTATTCCCATTTTCCGTCTTTTTAAATATCAGAAAAGTATCATCTACATACCTGGTATAGAAGATTGGTAATTCCCCTGTAAAATTTTTTAATTTTTGCTCCAAATTTTGTAAGAAAATTGAAGCCATTAACGGAGCCAATGGAGAACCCATTGCAACTCCATCATTTTCGAATAAAAATTTAAGATAAAAATGGTATTATTTTTGTTTAATATATATATAATTAAATTTAAGAAAAAATTGTTTTGACAAAACTGATGAAATAAATCGAACCGATTCTTTTGCGCACTCAGAACCAACTCACACAAAACTCAAGAATGACGGGATACGTTTTTTCCTACGTTTTTACGTAAATTAGAACAAAAATAGTCACAGATCATTTATTGAATATTATTAAAGGATTAAATAAGTATTTTTAGTTCTATACCAAAATTTAGAGTTAAATTATATTAAAATTAAAACTTAATTTTTTGATTTATTTATGTAAAAAACCTGAAATTCTAAATTTGAAAATAAATTAAAATTATTAAATTATTATTTATTAATGAAATAATTTATTTTATTCTAATAATTTTTCTTGTATAAATGGATAATAAAAACGTAATATTACTCACTGATTTTAGACATATTATTTTTAATCTTCTATCTTTATATTAATTAATCATTTATTAATATTAATATTATCAATTAATATTAATTAATATTATTTTTAATCTTCTATCTTTATATTAATTAATCATTTAATTAATATAAATATTAATAATAATCATAATATAGAATTATTCCTTTTTATATCCCCGCGTA